>VXBR01012239.1:2027108-2121162 GCA_013400215.1 Cisticola juncidis | reverse complement strand
CGCCTCCCGCCGCGGGCCGCTGTCGCTGAGGCAGGGCGGGGAGCCGGGCGGGCGCAGCTCGGCAGCCGCGCTGCCCTAGCCCGGCCGGCAGCGTTGCCCGGGCTGTGAGCATACGCAATGCGGTGCTGAGAAGGGTGTGAGTGGGGAGCTGGCATGAGCCAGCCTAATGTCGCAGTCGTTCTTCAGTCTCCCCCAGACAGCAGCCGCTCCTCCTGCCTGCACCCGCCGCTTACTCATTCACGGCGCAAATGTTCCTGTTTGTGTGACAATGCTAATTGAAAGAGCTGCTCCAACTTCAGTAGCTATTTGTTTGGTTATATCACAGACAGTAACTTCTAACTTAATAAACCAAACAGACAAATGTTCAGGAGTTACGACAGCAATGTTAAAGTGTTTAGTATTTCTTTTTTTTTTTCGTAGTGTGACAGCGTGAATGAAAAACAGTCCCCATCTGCAGATGGCATGTAAATGTTTAGAAAGAACATTCTAATAATTCTCATCTCTGATCTTCTAATTTAAATGATATATAGCCTAGTTTAGATTAGAAAATTGTAATTCCCAAATTCTGTGATGAGTTATTGTAGCCTCCCTATTTGTTTTCTTTTTTTTTTTTTTTACTTGTTCCATATATAAATACAAAATACACAAAAAATTGAATTCTTATTACCCGTCAATTACTTGTATTATTAAGCCACCTTGATGCACTATTTGATTCCATTTAATAGTCATGGTAAGTATGTACAGATTTTGAATCCTAAAGTGGGCTGGCTACTCCACACTAGAGAGAGCATCTGGCAGTGGATGCAGGAGAGCCATCAGCAAGAGCATGTGAATGCAGGGTTGGATTTATGAGGATTATGTGGCAAGTAGAAGAGACTTTTGTGCTTTTTTCATCTTACACATCCTTCTTCAAATCCCAGTGACTTTCAGTGCTGCATCTTTCTCTCATGCGAACTTCAGACATTGATCACTGTTATTTTACAGTATGAAACCCTCAGTTACAGGTGCAGATTTAATCTCTTTTAGAAAAGGATTGGTGACGTGGCCATGTTCACTTCTAACTTCACATTTATGTTTGTTTCAAGTGGTTTATTTCAGTTTGAAAGAGAGCAGGTGAGGAGCTTGGATCTAGAAATGAATTAGGACTACTTTACAGTATTGGCCACTACTGCTTCACAGTATTGTTAGCCACTGTGAGCATGTTTTGACCTTAAACCAGGTAGAGATAAATCTTATTAACAGTACAGATTTGCAACCAGGTATATCCTCTGACAACAGGCATGAAAGTCAGAAATCTGATTTTACCACTGTTACAGAACAGAAATTCCTACTTTCTTGTTCTCCAGCACATTATTTTGAATATAACTTTCTCATGCTAGTGCACACATTAGTATTAAACCATACCATTGGAGAAAGCACCTTTGTTCTCAGCTCTGTGTTAGCTGGACAGGAAATCTAAAAGTCTGCATGGTTTCATAGGGGCTGCTTTCTGGGAACCAGTGCCAGGGTTCATATTGTACAACCTGGCCTAGTATCTGTCATTTCTCAATGATTCAAATAATATATAGCATTTGAAATTTCTCAGTTGCTGCTGTTAGGCAAAAAACATGCTAAAAATGGGGATTTTAATTTGTTTAAAGACCAATGACACTAACTTGCTGTCTCCGGGAATTCTTTTTGTAGTTAAACCAAAGATTTTTAAGCCATCTTCAGTTTTATTGTTTAATGTTGTCTTCAGATAAAGTAAGCGTAGATATTTCAGAGAAATACAAATATTTAATAAAAAATTGTCCTTCTGAGTAATTTTCTGTAGGATTTGTGTAAATGCAAACATTTTCTGTTAGTCGTGCATTTGTTTGAAACCTATTGGAAGAATCTGGCAGCAGGAGCTGCCTAATAAATGAAGCCTACCTGCCAGACAGCACCAGATGTTTGGAAAAGAGAAGTCTTTTAAGGAAATGTCCCTTATGGTTTCTTAAAATCACAGAACCAAATTTTGCAGGCTAATGCTTTTGTAAATTTTCTAAGATTCTTACATGCACAACAGAATTCCAGTGCAAACGCAGTTGATTTAAGAGAATAAATTACTGTGCCAAAGATGTGATGACAACTGAGACAATGTGCAATGAAATGTTCCAACTTCCATCAGAAATAATGACATTCCTAGCTGAGTGGAGGTGTTTTAACTAAATATCGACAATTCCTCGTAATCAGTGAACCTATTAGCTGTGAAATTTGATTCTCTCATCATGGACTGTTCACTTACATATTTCAGATAAAAATAAATCTGCATATCATTCCAAGCCTAACACTGTGTACCTTTCTAAACACTCCTGCAGCATTTCCGTGGTTTAGTAAATGAAGCCTCAAACACTTTTTCAGGACGAGTTGTCTCATGATTGACAAGAATCAGTAGTTAACAGTGCTGTTCTTCATGTCAGCAGTCTGATGCTTCAGTGGAAACTTGACTGGCTCCAATTTGTTGTCTGATCAGCAAGAGAGAAGCAATTGCTTTTTCCTTGACTGGTTCCATCTTTTACTAGTGAATTTTGCCATCAGGGGAACTAAATGGGAAAATACTCTTAATGGAGTAAAAATATTTTCAGAAATGAAAATTATTTGCATGAATAATATTCCAGTCTTGTTAACAGCATTTTGGAAACCACTAATAATGGACTTTCTTCCATTGCCAATACTGAAGCAAGTGATAGGGCTTTGCAGAGACATACCTGTAGTGTAAAAAAAAAGGATTTTTTACTTCTATTTTGCACAAAAAATTATTTCATTGCTAGAAGCCTAGATCTGTTTTATGTGGGGAGATACATCCTTTGGCTGCCTGCAGAATCATGGCAAGATTTAGCTGCTACATGACCTCTTCTGTGGAAAAGTTAAAATACTGAAAGCAGCAAGCTTTCTCTTGCATGTCTTAAGTTGTTGCTGTGCAGGATTCATATGATCTGCAATTGCTTCAGGCACAAGTGGGGCACTTGCACACTGGCAGGTCATCACAAATGGTTAGTGGAAAAATGAAGCATGGGGAACATTTATAATTGAGTGGCTTTGGGTCTAATTCTATTCCCGTTGAAAGGGAAAAGAAAACAATTACAGTTTGCTTACACAAATAAGAATCACGTTTGGGAACTACAACATGACACAAGAGTGGTGCAAAGGGAGTGGAGTGCATTTTCTGCTTCTGTGGCTTTGTCTTTTGTGGCAGAAGAGTAACTGAACTAAGGGTGTATTCAGTAATTTAAAGTTCTCTACTAAAAGCATAAAACCCTAGAATTTTTAGTTGAAGTTAACTAGCAGGGTGTTTCCTCCTTTTGTCTTGGTGAATGACTTGAGTTTTTAGTGGTTATATAGTGGAGCAGCTGCAGCTCTAAAACCCTTGGATGAGAAGATTTTTCCCTTGCCATGATCAATTTGTATTTTTTTCACCAGCTGCCAGGAGATTGGATTTACCCTCGTGAGGTACAACACAATGTCCTTTAAAAGCAGTGATGGTCTTTCCCTTGGCTGCTGAATCTCATCACCTCCAGTTACCTATGAAGGTATCCAGCCTCAGAAACTGCAGTGGTATCATTAGAGCTGATTGCATCAGGAACACAGCAAATAATATGTTGAAAATTTGCTGAGAGTTTTCTGATCAGCAGCCACAGCATTGACTAGACAGCCATTTCCTCCAAAACTTAATCCCTACGTAGTGTTATCACCTTTCAGATTAAAATCACCAGACTTCTTAAAAGGCAAGAGATGTTTTCTCTTCTTAAAAGCAAACGTGGGAGGAAATTGCTTTTTTTCTACTTTGTTCATGTTTTTTATTATCTTTTGAATCTACTACTAGTCAAACACTCGATCTCTGTAGTTTTTGCACCCAGTTTGTTGAAATTCCATCTGGAAAGCTGGAGTTTTAGACAGTGTTGAGCAGCTGGAAGAGTGGGCTAAAAGGAAATAATTTTAGAACCATTGCCGCAGTTGTTAATTTCTCCTGCAGACCATCCTCTTCAATGTACATGAAGATAGAGTCCAGAGAAAATTCCTGGTGATATGATCAGATCCTAATGATAATTTTTTCTTAATGAAACCTCCCTAAATTGCCAGTGCAATTGTAGCTATTTAAGTGCATTTGAGGAAGGCATTAGCTCTTCCATTGAGTTTCATTCCATTTTATCTGTGGATAAGCCATGTATTTTTGTACTTAAAGCTCTCTTTTCCAAGGATAATGCATTAATAACTAACACATGGTAAACTGTGACAATGCCTTAAGTCCAAGGAAAAACCCAGAGCTATATCTCCTATAAGTCCTTAAATTAACCCATGAAGTTTTCTGGAATACCACCACTGTTGGAAGGTGATGGATATTTCTTCTGTGTGGAAGAATGTTATTTTTCAAATTGCTACCTGTCAGCTAGAAAATCAACTCCGAATTTTTAAAAAACAACCCCAATCAATGTGGCTGACTAGAATTCAGGTGAATTCCTTGTCTGTCCTATGTAACAGATGTCATTTTGAACATCACTATATTGATTTTTTTTGGCTGTGCAACTGTTGTTCTGAGATTTGCATTTATACTTAGTGTAAATGCATTAGTAACTTACCACTGAAATAAATTGTGTGATAATTGTAAGCTGTCTGCCCTGCCTCTGCTAACAAGCACTCAATGCTTTGAAGAGGAAAAAGGGAAAAGCCAACTTTTAGGAAAGCATACTGAAAAAAAAGTTGTGATTTGTTATTTTGAAAACCTTCACAAAAAATGACAACAAAGTGGGCCATCATTTTGCATTGCCTTTTGAAACACTTGAAACGTTTGTATGAAGAAGGGACAGCTCAGCATAATAGCACTTCAGCCCTTGATTTTAAAAAGTAGGATTTTTCATAAAAATACCTTAAAACAAATACCTTACCCAAACATGAAAAACATGTACATTTTGTACAAACTATAAAGGAGACAAAGTGCAGGCAAGGAAATCATCATAAAACTCATGAACTAGAAAAATGTAAATACATTGCATCTTTAATGCATAAATAAGCTGTTTTGTGTTCCTAAGGCCATTAGCTCTTAAGGCCTAATGATTTAGCTTCCTGCACAGAATCATCAGACTTTAATATTCGTATTCCCTTTCAACTCCAGAAGATTCTCTCTCTAATTTCCATATTAGCATTTGTAACTCAGCGTTTGTAACCTATTAGCATAGTAACTACAGAATTTATCATTCAGTATACTGCAAAGATAAGAAAGGGCTGGACACAGCTTGGAGAAAACCAGAATAATCTCTTTGTATGGCCACAGACATATCATTAGAATGAAACTGAAACTGAGAGATACTTGACTGTAATTTATCATTGGGAAAAAAAGTGAGGCTTGTACTATTAGCAAATAACAAATTGAGAGATTTGTATTCAAAAATACAAATTAATATATCAGTGGAAAAGTTATATTTATCTCCATGGCCTGGACTCAGTCACAAGTTTGCAGTGCCCAAACTCCGTTTTGCTGCCTGCCTGCTCTGAAGATGGTACCTTGCAGGCACAGGAATCTTCCAGCTGCTTCTAGAAACCTGCAGACCTTGGTAACTGCTCTGTCATATCTGACTGTCACCCACACTGGCAAATTGAAAGAAATTCAGGTACATTTAGAGGGAAATAACAGTTATGAGAGAATAAAGCATTTTAACTTAGTGTGAATGACCAAACCTAGGTATTCATTATGTCCATGTCATAAGGGATAACATTTTCAGTTATGTTTTTTGTAAATCTCTTAGTAAAATACTTCTGATCTGTACCAGAAGTACTCTCTAATAAGATTCAAGTACTCTTAAATTCTTGCTATGAAGAACAGTAATATCAGTAACAGTGATATCTTGGAGTTAGGCAGTGTGGCTGGTTGACCTTGGCTGGATGCCAGGTGCCCACCAAGCCCTCACAACTGGGAGTGGGGGAGGAAATAAGATGGAAGACAGCTCAAAGGTCAAGATAAGGGAGTTTGCAAAAGAAAAAGTGGAAATTGGTGTGTGCACAAGCAAAGAGTGAAAAAAAAAGTTAATTTCTACTTCCCATCAGCAGTATTGGTAAGTAATTTGCAAGTAAAGCTATATCATTTGGTGATAGCAGTAAATATTGACACCCACCAAAAAAAAAAAAAAATTGGGACTCCCTGTGTATTCTCTTAGGGGTACAAATGTCTATTAGGATGCAGAGGATGAGGAGAGAGCAGACAGAGAAATGTAAAGATGAAAGAAACATTTGTTGCCTGTTCCTGGAGATTTGTCCTGTTTCTGGTCTTCCATGAAAAACATAGAATGAAGACACAAAGCAGAATAGTTTAATGTACGTGTTATCCTTTTTTATATACAATTTTAAAGTAAACAAAGTGCAATCAAGAAGTCTGTCTTGAATGTTATAATATGGCTTCTAATTCAGATGTTGAGAAGAACAATTTCCTTGGCTTAATGTACCGGTAAATTTTTTCTGTATTCTTACTTCAGACATCATGCTGAAAAGTAAGTAGTTAAAAGAAGTTGTTCCAAATTTTGGAATCCTAAAGGATTTTGTGAACTTTTGTTTCTGTCATATCAGTGAGGATGTTCCTAAAGAGAACATGTATTTGATCAATAAAACATTTACAGAATATGGTTTAAACTGAAGCTCAACTGTTACTGGAAAAGGAACACATTTGGAGCCAAATTAATTATTAATATTAGCTCAAATTAATAAATATTTTAGCAGGGAGAATGCAGAGGCCTGCATAGGAAAATGGGAATTTCCTATTTTAAAGTCTGCCTACAGTCAGTCAGTTGTGATTGCTTGACTTTCAGTTGTGAATTTGATTTGCCATATGGCATGGGAATAAGGGACCTAGGCTTACCACAGGAAGATAGTATTGATATGCAGACTGAAATGGAAAATTAGATTTCCTTCCTAGAGCACAATAAAGACTGTGTTCTGGGTTGACTTAAGACTCTGTTGTGGCAAGCAAGTGTACAAATTCTGTTTAATGTGAGTTTCATGCTTTCAAACTGTGACTTGAAACCTGCTGACACTGTTAGAAGGAGCATTAATGCTTTTAGTTAGTTGTTGTAGGGTGGTTCCTGTTTTTTCTCAGCTATGTCTTCTCAAACTGACACACAGAGTCCAAGTGATGCTGCTTATCCCTGCCTGTGTAATTAGCCCTCACTAGCCCACTATGGAAATAATCTTTTCAGGGTTTTTAAACCCATTTTTTCTACACCTTTTTCTCCATAACTAAAGGTGGAGTGCACAACAGAAACAAAAGGACAAATTTTAACCTGGTAGGACAAATACATTGATACCTATCCATCCTATGAAGTGATGCCTTTTCAAACCAGACTAGGGACTGGAGCTTGGCTCTGTTTAATTAATCACACTGCAGAGAGAATCCTAGATTTGAAAAACAACCTCCAGAACATTATGTACGGATAATATGCATCAAAGTAGCTTCACTGATAATCCACTCTATTCCTGTCCTTTGAGTATATGACGATTCTGAGCTCTGTAGAGAAGAAAATCACTTTAAAAGCTCTGAGAAGCTATTACAAATGAACGGATGTGTCTGGACATGGCAAATCCTTTGTCTTGGCAGCCTGGTAATTTTTATGATGAGCCTTATGTTTTTCAGCTTTTCGGTGTCCCAGCGTGAGCTGTGTCAGACAAACCTAATGAGATGGATGAGTTCAGTTTTGCCAGGATCAGACCCTCTGTCAGAGAAGGTCCACCTGGAGTATTCAGCTAATAATTAATTTCCAATCCTACATTTGAGACTTTCAGGATGGAAGCTGGCTGTGGTGTGAGCCAGCAGTAAGCAGAAGGCCTCCTGGCTGGCAGGTCACTGCGTGGGGTTTCTTGCTTGCTCTGATGCATTTCTCTGCTGTAAGGATTTGTGTAAATCTTTGTGTAGTCCCAAGCTCTACATGTTGAAATTAGGTCTGTAGACAATCGTTCTGTGTAGTTGTGTTCCAATGACAACAGAATAAAAACCACTTCTCTCTAATGTTCTCAGACTGGCAAATCCTCCAGCACAGAGGGAGAAGTTCTAAACCAAAATATATTAGATCTACTCTCTTTGAAATTGGGAATTCTGTTCAAGTATTTATTATACATGTATAGGACTTAATAAATTTATAAAAAGAGCTGAAACTGCTTTTAGATTTATAAATACATCAATGTTTTAAAAATATGTTAGTAGTTCAAAGTTTCTGTATTACCAAAGAACTACATTTGATTAAGTAACCATCTGGTAAAATGTTTGCTACCAGTGAAAACACTGAATTTTGGATTTTGTATGTGCCAAGTTAAAATGTGGGCATAAGAGTTACAGCTGCATAAATTGAGTAGGCAGTAATTGGACCATATACCTTTCAAGCCTACTGCTATCAATCTAAATAGATATTGCTATTCTCAAAGCCATTTTGCTTAGCTGATCCATCTACAGTCAATTGTTTAATCACATTTTACAATTTGCTGAAAAGATTTAGTTGACTTTGAGTAGTAGCATCTGTACAAGGCTCGGGTGACCTGAGTTTTGGTAGATCTAACACAGAAAAAATTATGCCCGGTGTTGCATGCATACACCATCCTTTGAGTCAGCCTCACTCTTCAGTGTCACAGCATTTGGAGAGATTCTCTGTGGTTAAATGACTTGTAGATAAAAAGCAGGTGCAGTTTGGCCTTCCTAGAGCTCCCCTAGTGCTCGTGTTTTGGGGCATGCTGATAATAGCAAGGGATTTCCTTGGAAGAGTTGCTGTGGCTTCAGTTCATTGAGAATTGTTTTGACCATTCATGCATCAGTGGCTTTGCAGAATGCAGTTGTCTTTTTTATTCATAGCCTGTGGAGCATCTGTAACCTTTCCAAAAAACCTTCAGCGTTCATTCAAAATACATCAGCAGGTCAGAAAGGTAAAATACTTAAAATAGGAAATGCTACAATATGTTGATTTTGTATTTCTAGAAATTTAACCTGGAACTCACACTTGTCCATCTTCTTTTTTGTTATGTATTACCTTTTTAAGCAATATGATAAGGTTTTTGAGGCCTATTATTTTATTCCTATAAAATGAAAATATTAGAAAGGTTTAGTATTTGTTCTGCATTGTTACCTGTGGGAGATTGGGAAGACAAGACACCACTGCTATACACACTTTTATCTTTGATTCCCAGCCCGTTTTGAAGTGTGCTTGCCAGAGGTGAAAACAAACTTTTTCTTACAGCAAAAACCATTTTAATGCAGGGGATGCAATACAGTTGTTCTGTTCATAATTTAGCATGTACATTGCTATGTCTTAATTTCAAATACTCATGGAATGAGTAATGAAGTGGTGGTTATTTTATAACTCCATCTCTTTCTCCCTGACATTAAATATTGACACTACAAGCCCTTTCTGAGAATAACGAGATGAGGAGCTTAGGAGAGTAGTTTCTTTGACAAACAAAGCCCTGCACTGAATACCAATTAATTGGAATTCTGTTGATTACATATACAGATTAGAGGAAATTTGTAGGATAGGTATTTTGTAGATGCTGTACTTTATGAACATCCTACAACAATTTTAAAAATTGGTCTGAAATTGCTGGGGATAGTTGCCTATGGGTTGCTGATCTTAGCTCTTACTCAAAGTGAAAGATGCTGTGAGCAAGTAAGAAGAAAGCTGAAACTATTACATAGTTTCTTTTAAAATGTAAAAGGAATTTTATAGATTTTATAGATTTTAATAGATTTTATTTCTCACTGATAAAAATTCAATTCTTGCTTTCCTATTATGAGTGTTAGACATCTGTAATTTCTGTTATTTTTCTTTAAGTGGAGAATGGTGATACAATATCTCTTGCTAGTATTCCTGGTGTAATTTTATTGTAAATATTCAAAATTGGATCTTTGGGTTTGTTTCAGCCAAGCTGCACTGACTTATTTGAAATTTGTCTTTGATGTTCTTCGCCCAGGGTTGACTCTAGGGGTGAAGCTACATGAAATTGTTTAGAACACAGAGCAGCACTGTGTGTACTGTGAGGTGGGAACCGGAGCGGGTTTGTGCACTCGGTGCGTTATTACCCCTGATGTGTGGGGATACACACTGCACATCAGCCAGGGGCCACTGCAGCAGTCAGAATGCTTTCAACCTGCTCACTACGTGGTTTTAAATGGAGTGGGCAAGGAAATAACTCCAGAGAGGGCGAAGAACTATTTCATTGTGCTGTGGTGCTTCAAAACGCAAATGCATTTAATGTATGACTTGATCACCAATTGCAGAACACCTACATTAACTCAAGTCTCTACTATAAATCACAAACTAACCCACAATTAAGTGAGGTTATCAGATCTTGAGGTTTGTATTGTGTTACGTTGTTTTTTGGGTCCTTGTGTTGCTCCTTGTCTTCAGGTTAGGACCATCTCTTTTTTAATCTCCTCTCTTCTTTGATTCCATAAACCTTTGAAGCCCCAGCATTAAACCAATTATTGTCCTGTCCAGTCAGTGTCTATCTAGCACAGCCTGCTGACTCAACTCACATTATTCTCCATTTATTGTGGTCTTCTGACTGCCTGAATATAGTTCATGTTATCACTGAATTTGGTGAAATGAAAGAACTCATCCTTTGTTCCAAGGTCTGCTTTGCTTATTCTTTCTGCTTGGCAAGCATATGACCAGGTTATTCTGGGAGCTGCAATGTGACTAAATAACAATATCTTCCATTGCAGTGCAGGATGACAAAACTCGTGACATTCTGCCAACACTCTGAGAAATCCTTAACACCAATATTGGTGTTTTGTTTTGGTTTGGTTTTTTTCCAGTTGTATGCAACATTTGTAAAAAAGGCAGCACATCAGATTAGTGTGCATTGAAAGCAGCATTTTGCTTTTGGACTGCATAGTTCAAATTGTGTGGTAGGTCACACCTCCAAGGTGTAGTAAAGCACATTAGATCAAATTACATATATTTTGCTATAATTTCAAATTAGAATTGTAGCATATTTCTAATGTATTTTATATTTTATGATCCCATGGTATATGTATATAGATCATGTAGATACTTTAAAAGATCATCAAGCAGAATTTCCAGAAATAGAGGGTTTCATGGGCAACCACTGTTCACATCTTTGGACATAGTAGTGAATAGAGGAGTCCTTCTAGAAAACAGTGCTAATTAAGATCCTCCAGTCAACAAATATGCTTGTTTTTCCAGTAATGTTCACAAAATAGATACTCTACAGGGTGACTGTGTTGTAATATAAGGTAAATATTAATTAAAATAATCTGCTTGTGGAAGTGTGAAGGGATGGGAGGATTTGGGATGTGTGTGTAGGTAATCCCCAAAAAAGAAAACTTCTGAGTTGGGAATGTGGTGGGGAGAAAAGTGAAGGACCTTGGAACTTTTCTGTGGAGGGAAAGAAAAAATTCCAGCCCAAAAGAATAAGACATTGCAGCTAGCTGAAATGTGATATCCTCTGGCAGTCAGTTATTCAGTAATTAGGAAGAGGCATGGATGGGCAGAGCCTCCGTTCTGCCCTCGTGATGCCCAGAGGGTTTGTGCTGTGCTGTGTGAGCTCAGCAGGGCCAGGCTGTTTGTGTTGGTGTGTTCCATTCACAGCCCAGCCTGCAGTGTGGCATATGCCATCTCCTCAGCCACTTCAGCCTTGTTGCCATATGCTGATTGTTCTTTACCGTTCAAGCTTTCTTGTAGATGTAATATTCTACTGTGTGGCTGGAACAGTTGAGTAAAATTAAGAACTTGTTACTGAAATGGAGACATTTAAAAGCTGAAGAGTATTTTTCTCCTCCTGTTAGTGTTTTTCCTTGCCATGCCAAAAATTCTCCTTAGTGTTTCCTAGCCAGATGATCAGGGCTGCTTAATTCAGGCAGAGCATTGCTTTTTGAAAGGCGGGTACATTACCAGTAGTTTCACTGTTTACCTGTTTCCTCTGGAAGGCTCCCAGCTTCCTCTCTCCAACTTCAGCAATGCTACAGAGAGATCCCCTGGAAGCAGCACCACAAACAGCAGGCTTTGTGACAGGAGGGACTCCCCAAGTCACCTGGAAGCTCCTTCCCCAGCAGTCACAGCTTCCAGCTGGCTGGCAGAGGCAGGATGAGCTGGAGGGTGGCTGTGCTGGCAGCAGGCACAGCTCAGTCACACCCTGAGCGAGGGAGGTGGGCTCTGCTCACACACCCTGTGCTGGGCTCACAGCAGCTCACACCAGCTGATCTGTGGTCTGTGAATGCTGTTTCAGCTTGGGCTTGGCTTGCAAATAGGGTTGACTTGAATGTCTGTAATGCAGAAAGGTATTGATTGCTGTTGCTTTCAGTAAACAGAGATGGTATGGAAATTGTTTTGCATTTTATGTGGTTGTAGTAATAAAAAGATGTCAAAGTAACAAAAGCGATGAGGTCTGAGATTTTAAAGTATCTCTAAAAATGAGTATTGTCTAGTACTTAGAAAAAATTAGCTCTGAGCCAAGACATGCTAATTTTTTTTCATAAATGATAGATTTATATGTGGTTTTTTTGGGCCTTTTTAAACTTGCTTTAAAAGTCAAATATGTCTTGTCTACCTTGATACTAATCCTGTGCAGCTACAGAAAAATGAATTGATTTTCTGTATTGATGTGGCTATTTCTGCCCAGGTTGTAGAGGCAGGACATGTTTTTTTATTGATTTGGTCTTGAACTTCCCTGACTCTCGATGAGCACAAATGAAAGAACCACTCTGGAGTTAATTCTGAGTCAGGAGGGGAACAAGTACCACTGCCTTGGCCAGACTCATTTCTTCACTGTGTGAATTATGCATTAGGTTACCATCACAGTAATTAGAACAGGATCTAGATATTAATGTGTGACCTATAGTAAGAGGGTTGTTCCTTGAGTGCTTGATCTCTGTATAATGATACAAGAAGAGATTTACAGTGTAATTGCAGAGAAGATTGACAGGGCTGAATCCTTTAACACTCCTGGAAGTGCCTGTGTGCCCAGAGGATGCTGTGCCTCTTTCTGTCAGAGGAACAAATGAAAAGGGTTTCAAGAGAAAGATGCATGAGGAGCTATTAGCTGGTGTTTAAAGCTGTGCTGGGGCAGATTTGTGCAGCATTTTCCAGCACAATGATGGAAAGCAGCTGTGGCACTCGAGGGCTTTAAATTCTGGATATTTCACTTGTAAGCTTTTTGGGAAACTTGACCGTTGTGGTACTGAGGGGTGATTTGGAATTTATCTTCCAGGAGATACGGATATACTAACAAAGATGGTCATTTACAGGACACTTTGCGGGACCAGGCATTTTTCTGTAGAAGAATACTGTATTGGACAAGGCAGGATTCTGTTCTCTGTCACTGTGGTCAAAAGGTTTGAGTGCTGTTCTTCCTGATACCTCACACGGTGTTGGTGTAACAGACAAAGTTAGTGCTTCACTGGTAACTTCTGCTTTTTATTTTATTTGTTCTTGAGACACACAGGCACATGTTTAATAGAGAAAATTGACTTTTTTTTTGAAGTGTTGATGACTGAACAAAATAAGAGTATGTCTTTAAGAAAGAATAAAGTCTTACGTAAGGTACTGCATCATTTTCCAGAATCAGATCCTTCCAGTAATGTGGTTTCTCTCCCTCTTTATGCTAGTAGATAAGATGAACTTATTATTTCAATTTTGTCATAAACTGGATTTACTATCTGGTTTTAAGCACAGCTAAATCACACTGTCAGCACAATGCTTTGTACTATCATTCTTAAAGAAAAAATCTTGATACTTTTGCTGTATCCAGCCAAAGGCAGAGATAAGGCTGAACCATTTCTTGTATGTATGCAATTTAAAAATCAGCAGAGCATATTTCTTTCACAGGAATCAATAAAGTATGAATATAAAATTGTCAGATGATAGCAACTGTGTGATGCAGAGATTAGTGACTTGTCCTTTTATTATCAGAGACTGTGCTCAAGCTTAGATACAACAAATCAGAAATAATATCATGCTGCATGGGCTTTAGTAGTATTGAACAACAAGGGCTAATGTGTATAATACCCCAGTCCAGCTGGGAAATATTGAGCACCACTCTAATCTCCTGCTCTCTGCTTAGATCAGCTGTGGATTCTCAATCTAGTACTTGGCTGTTGATCATTCTGTACTGTCAGGATAAACCTTTTCCACAACAAAAACCCCACCTAAGCATAGTGAATTCATATTTGTACGTGCTCAAGGTAGCACTCCTTCCTGCAGGTGCAGGTCAGGCAGGCTCTCAGCAGAGCATCAGTGGGGAAGCCAACAGGGCTGAGCAGTCTCCTGCTGGCAACAGGACTGGGCTAATCCAGTTTATTAGGGAGGGAGCCCAACCAACACCTTTCTCCTCGATCTTTGACAGTGGTGTTCCTATGGAAACCTTCCTAGGAATGACCTCCCTTGCTGTTAAGTAAATAAGATGAAAATTTTTGTTTTTCTAACAGTGCCTGATTTTTTTGGGATAAGCAAACTATGAATGGATTCAGGAGGCTGTAGATCCAGCCTTTGAAAACAGGTTCCATGGATTGTGTGTTACTGCGTTTCAGTGGGCTTGTTTGCTTGCCTGGAAAGCACAGGGACAAGGACAGGGCATGGCCTTGGTGTTCTCACCCAGCTCAGAGCTCAGGTTTTAATTACACCTCTGAGAGATCTATGAGTTACCTCATGAAACATCAGTTAATACTTCAAATAATTAGCTTTGATAAATGGAGTGAGTTGGGCACTCCTAAGTAATTGCTTTGTTTCACCTGAGAGACTTCAGCCGTGGGTTGGCAATTCCCGTGCTTTCTGCATCCGCCGGTAACACCTTGGGAATGAATTCAATCAGGAGCAGCTCAGGAGGAGCCCTTGCACTGCAGGGGTTGCCCAGTGAACCAGGGGAGAGAAAAGGGCTGTGTTAACACGGGAGAGACTCCATGAGCAGTGGCAGTATTTAAACAAGTAGGTGTTTAAGCAAACTGCGATTTATCAGCAGAAGTAGAACATGAAGGATCTCCAGAGTCTGACAAACCCATTTGAGGTAGTTCCAGCTCAGTTCCACAGAACATTAGTGTCACACCTGTCTTGTGTAGAGGTGGGCCTTGAAGAGATGAGCTAAAAATTACTTCAACTCCAGAAGGGGATCTCCAATTTCAAAAATTCATGAAGACAGCAATGGGACTGTCTGCTTGCGCGAGGGGGATATTTCTGTGTGCCAGCCAAGGTTCATATTGCCAGGCCAGATTTGATGACAAGCACAGACATTTATAATTGAGCTACAGAATCAGACTGGTGGCTTCAAGAAAAATACCTGTTCACTCAAGGTGCTGCATTTTATGCACAGGTTTCTCTGCTGTGTTATCCTCTGCAGTGTCTAACATAGGGCAGTGCTTGTGAAGTTGCATGTATTTTAAAGCACTCTGAGATTTCAGTCTGAACTGTTAAAGCAGTACTTGCCACCTTCCAAGTCTTGACAAAACATGCCAAGTCAGGATAAACAGAATTAATATCTGCTGGAGACATTTTCAAGCAATGTGATAGCTTCTGGTTCATTATTCTGAAGATTTGCATACAAAAGAAATAAGCAAGCAGTAAAACTGTGATAGTGCTGACACTAGTGTTAAAGATGAATACTGAGAACAGCAAAGTGACAGAGAGCACATATTTGTGTTCCCAATCATCTGAGCTGAAAGACATTTTTAAGTGAAAAATTCATTCAGAGAACTGAATTTTGACTGCAGTTCCAGTGTCATGTACTGTTCAAGGCAGCACGGAAGATGCAATTTATGCCACAACAAACTAATTCTAAATCAGGTCATCGTGCCAAGTATAATTTACCATATTAAAAGAAAAGAGCAAAAACTTCTCAAAGGAGGTGACATGAGAGAGACTTACATAGCCTTCTTTCCCTTTATTTGAATAATTTCTCAGAGATTTGCAAACGTGTTAAGAACTATTTTCATGTTCAAAAGCTCTTTCAACTGGAATAATAGAATTATCAAGTAAATTGTGCTTTTCCTGAGATTTATGTTTCTGTCATGCCAAATTAATCTGCCTTTTTTCTGTACCTGAAAGTTAAACATAACTCTTTGTTTTGTTGTTGTGATTTTGTTTTCTTGTAATTATTTAACCAAAGAAGATGACTTATAGTGATCTCTCAGCTCTGGAGGAAATAGCACTTTTACCAGTTTCACATTCTTACTAGTTTCTAAAAATCATTTCCTTATCCAAGTTAGCTAATAACCTTTTACAGATTGAATTAAAAGCAGACTCTCACAAGTTGTTTCACGTGTTTCCATTACTTTGTGTAAACAATGAGATATCAGGCTCTTCCTCAAGGGAATTCCCCTGAATTAACATTCTGAGGGACTTTCCCTTCTAACCTGTTCTTCCCAGTGGGAAACACTTGAAGCAGTAAGAAAAGGGAAGGATTGCACGGAAAGGAGAGTGGTGTGTTTCTCCATCCAGTAAAGACTCTTTATAATTCCCTGTGTTGACAGGAGATGGGTTTTCAGTCCCTGTGACACCACTTGTGCTCTCTGAGTTTACTTTGGTAATTGTTGGCGCATCTGCCGCTGCGGCACCCGCAGCTCCCAGGTGCAGTTCAGGGCTCTGCCACAGCCCCACCTGCCCCGCAGCTTCCTTCCCTCAGACACTAAACTTTAGAAACCTGGGAATGTTTTTGATCTTAGAAAACGTATAAAAATATAAATAGAATTATCTTTTCTTTTTTGATGCCCAGATAAATATAAAAAAATCAAGATTTATTCCGTGCGGGTAATCACTCTTGTATCTTTCTCTGTTTTTAGAATTTTGACAGGCTTGTTATTTTTTCTTTAGGTGTTTGCATTTCATATTAACTATTCCAGCTAGCATAAACTTAATATAATATTTTAAATCCTTCCTTTGTACTTGAAGATAATGGAATTCAAAAGCAAAGGAAAAAAGTTATCATTTGCTTTGCATTTTTAAATATGTTGGCTGACAAATTATCCAACAGGAATTGTTTAGACTATAAACCTAAGGTATTTCAGAGGAAATTGTTTGTGTCCTTTTTATCAGTTGTAATTTGCTGATTCTGCCCGTGAAGAATCTGCCCATGTTATTTAGAGAAACAAAAGAACTTGGTAGCACCTGCTTCTGAGTAATTGCTCTCCATGCAGGCATGGTCCCATGCTTGTGACTACTAGATCAAAGTCTCCTGGTTTTATTCTTACCATGTACAAAAATCTTCATTTTTAAGACTGCTTGTATCTTGTACAAAAGCATGAGTTGAGTAAGGCAGCTAATTAGTAAGAATGTGGTATCTAATTTGAAAACAAACCACATCTTTTGAAAGAGTTTGTGAAATGAGAGGGATGAAGGTTTCAGCATCTTGGTGCTTAAATTGTTGGGGAGCAACTATGTTAGAATACAAGGGCATAGGCTGCAAAGGAGATTATAGTTAATGTCTGTCCTTATTTTTATTCACAATTATTGATGCTTGAGAGGAAAATAAAGTTTGTGGCACTTCCTTCACTGGCAATGTCCCTCCCTCCCATCATTCAGAGGTTTGGAGTATCACTGAAGAAGGAATAAATGTTATAACAGAGCCTTCAGTGGACCTCTGAATGACCCTGTTTATCAAATAAACAGAATTAAAAGTTGGAGTTAAACTAAAACAATATAGTGCATTCTGTGTAGAAGTTTGAATTTCACTGCTCACCCAAGTCAGCCAGACTTGAATAATTCTGTTGAATACTTCATGCTGTGTCTTTCTGGATTACTTGATAAGAAAGGCCAAAAGACTGGAGCAAGAGTTTTATCTTACATACCAAAAGAGTTTGTTTGTTTGACTGAGGGATCATTATAGAGTTATTATGTAGATGTGCTACAAAAGCATCTTACCTGCTTCACCTGGAGCTGCAGTCCGTTTGGGATTGTCAGCATGAAGAGAGGACAACACACTTGGTTGTGCTGTGGTGTTTGGAAAGATGTCTGAAACACACAGTGCTGCTTCATCACTTGCAGTTTTAAACAGCAGGAAAAAGAAAACACGAGAAAAGCATTTGGAAATAGCAATATTGTGAGTGGTGGTACGAGGCAGATGCATTGTGACTGACAAACAGATAGCTGTTCTGTCTGGTAAAAACAGATGTGTGCAGCAAATGCCATCAGTATTCCGTGAGGATCTGCGTGCTTTGTTAAAAAATGCAGGAGATGACATGAAGCAATCAGCCTACTAAAGCTCAAGCTGTACTGCAGCAGGAATCAGCCAGCACCGTGCACTGGGGATGGTGCTCCTGGGGATGGGGCTGTGGGCTGCTCTGTAAAGGTGAGGGTTAGATTATTAGATGTCAATGAAAAATAGTATGAGTATTGTTTTTTTCCAGCATGCACCTTTTATCAAAGGACTTGCTTTTGTGTTGGGTGTTTCCCTTCCCTCTGTCCAAACTTCCAGTAGTTTCCAGTTAGTTCCCTATCTCCATCAAAGTCATTTTTTATTGCTGTTCAATTGCAGTTTTTATTAACATTATTTTTTTATTCCTTTGAAGCATTTATTTTTTTAAAACATGTGAAACTAGTGTTTCGTCCTTAATCTTTTTGTGGGGAATGGAAGTTCAAAACAACACTATACATTCCCTTTGCCACCTAACAGCTGATTCAGAACTGAATCAATGCTTATGCCACAATCATAGAATTGTTAAGACTGGAAAAGTCCTCCAAGATCCCCGAGTCCAACCATTGACAGGGACAATCAGGACTCACCTTTCCACCAACAAGACTGAGCTGGGCTCTTTTCTGGATTTCTAGTCCTATAAGCCATCCTTTACAATCTCTTCCCTAGATTTTAGTAGCTTTTAGAAGTAAGTGTGGACAGATCTGGAGGAACCTGTATATTTTCAAATGAAAGTATTGGCTGTTTGTATGGCAGCTAATACAGCAAATTTATTTAGAAAAACAGAAATCAGTAGAAGTATTTTATAGGAGTTGGGATGCTAGTCAAAGTAATCTGTGTTTAATTTTCACGATGATCAATCTGTGCCCTTGGGACAGGTGATGCTCATTTTTGTACCAAACATTTACCAAAGGCAGTTTCCTTGCCCAGATGTGAAAAGAGCCCTGTCCTGACAGTCAGTGTGGCATGGCAGCCCAGCACAGCAATCCAGTTAGGAGCAGTGCTCCAGTTCACACAAGAGCAGCTGTGACAAGTGGCTTACATGCTGAATGCACTGCTCTGCGAGTGCTGCAAAACAAACAGCTGGGTTACAGTGTTGATCTCTATTAGTTTCACAGATCCCATTTCCTTAAAGTGCTCATATGCTTGTTTGTCTGCCATGGTGCTGCCTACCAGCTTTTTACTGGATTAAACAATGTGACATGACTACCTTTGAAATTGTGGGTGATTTGGAAGGAATTTGGGCCTTTTGTAGCACAGTTTTTATTCCAAGAAGAAAGGCTTGATATTTGATATGTGTTTTGAACTGAATTTAATTCCCTGGGAATGAATTTCAGCTTGCTGCTGTGAGCTCTGTCTGGTTTACTTTTATCTCCCAATTTCTAGGAAGGCAGTTAGACACTGCAGTCATAAGGGCCATAAATATGGTATGTTAAGAGAGGGAGAGCTGACACACAGAATGCATCTCCAGTGCCACAGCTTGAGGCTCTGTGCAAAACCAAGCTCAATATTTTACAGAAGATGTTCTTTGTATGTACCAGAAGTGTGGTTCTGCAGCCTTCACCACCGCTGGTGGAGGCTTGTTAATGGCTGGGCTTTGATCTCAGCACCTAACGAGTGGGCTTGGCAATAACCATGAACTTTATCAGTGGTTTTACTGAAAAAAAGAACTAATTTCAGTGCTGGAAAGTTTCTTGGAAGTGGCTGGGCTCACTGTGGTTTTTCACAGGAGTTTTGGCCAGGTCTCTCTGGAGAGGAGGTGCAGAGAGGGTGTGACAGGAGGCACACCTTGGTGAATGGGCAGGAGGGCAGTGAGCAGGCTCTGCTGCAGGGCAGCTCAGCTCAGCTCCTGCCTGCTGTCAGCACGCACAGCTCAGCCTGCCAGGAGCCCACTGCAGCACAGAAACAGCACATCAACCCCAGGAGTGTCAGCAATTCATCCCCTTCCAGTGAGGAGGTTGAGCACATATTCATGGTTAACGATTGTGTCCAGATGAAAGCAGTGAGAGGATCTGTGATTAAAGTTAAACTCATATTTGTATGCTTTCTTGAAGAGAAACTAAATTAACAAATGCTTTAGTGCTGTGGGTCACCTCACAGTACTGTATTTTCCAGAATTAGCTATCAGATTCTCAAAATAATGTTCAACATCAATTTAAAAATGTTGTATATGTGTGAGGTTCACATACATTATTCTCAATTCTCTTACCTAGTTGTTTTGGTCTGGGTTTTGATAAGAGTATTTGTACTCTGCCTGTAGGAATCCAAAGTGATGATGAGGTAAAATTGGGCTTGTTGACATCCAGATCCTAGGCTCAGAACCCAGCTCTGTAAAAGTGTAACTAATTAAACATTTCCCACCAACTTGTTCTTCCCAGTAAGAACTGTTTGAAAATATGATTGGTGCTTCCTTTTGGTTGAAAGAAAGCACACACTTTTTTATGGGGAAGAGGGAAGAATTCAGGAAAGGTACTGTTTAAAATCACTTTGAGCTTTGAGTTATAATCTTTTTTATGTTTAGAAAACAAGGAATTAATTGATGTCGTATATGAAATTTTCAACATATTTCATTAAATAATTCAGCATTTTTTCTTCACATGTCAGGATTATCATTAGCTTATTAAGAATAATTTCTTTGCTTCTTTGAAGATTTAAATGAAATATGGTCAATCTTATACCTGATCTTCAAAAATGTATCCATTTGCTTTATTAAAATGTACTACCTCTTATATAATATTTATTACACGGATTATTTTTTGTCTGTGTATAGTGAGGAAAGAAATAGAATGGTATTAGAACTACAATTTTTGTTTGTTTGTGTTCTTGACATCTGGTTTAATCTGGAAGACAGAGGTTATAAACTGTGGGGATTAAAGAGAGACCTAAACTCAAACTAGGAATTTCTGGAATCCATGTGTGAATTTTCTGCAAAGCCTGGATCTCAACATCAACCCCACAAGGGTATGATAATCTTGAGTTTGTATTTTTACTGCTCTCAATCCTAAAACAAAACTGTCTTTTTTGACTCTAAATGCAGGACAGATCCCCAAAGGGGTTTTTGCTGAAATAGAACAAGGGACTGGGGCTCCCTGACTGAGCACTGGGAATTCCCACTGGCCAAGCACCAGCAGTAGAGTCTGTTGTATTTCACCAACTTGAAATCCTTCCCAGCCCTTCCCCCGGTCTGGCTTGCTTCAAAGGCCATCTCTGGCTTTCTAGTCAGGGGAAAAGGTGGAAGTCAGGGAAGCAGAACCTGCAAATTTTGAAGGCGTCTGATCATCTTTATAAGAATTCCAAAAGAATCAGGGGACAAAACAATATTTCAGTATTTTTAACTCCTTGTGCTGGAGTATGGATAGGCAGAAATCCATAATGGCTTTGTGGGCTCTTTCACAGGATCCCAGCTGCCTCTGCTGCCTTGGTGTGCTGGAGCAAACAGGCTGCATTAAACAGGTTTAATGGAAAATGTGTTTTCATTGGGCATCAGTTTAGGATATTAATTCTTACTAAATCACATTCTGTTTTCTGGTCGCATTTACTAAATGCCACTTCCATGTTGTAACAGTATTACGGACTTTTATTCTATTGTTACGGACTTTTATTCTAGGTAAAACTGCTTACATATTATTTGAGATATTTATTTGGAGACAGATGATGGGAAAACAATATTAGATAAAACTGAATTATGTTGGCAAGCTGTAGATTCTAAGTGTTTATAAGTTGAGACAGTAGAAAACAATTTAAAAGCAAAATTCATACTTTTTACAGCGTTCAGTTTCCATAGTGTTGTCCCTCTCAAAATTAGGTTTCATATTCCAACACTTAAAATTTTATTCAGATTCTCTCTCAAATACACTTACTTTTTAGGTTTCTTGTTTATTTTTGTGCAGATTTGGCCTTTCTTTCTTGTGTCCTGTTCCTTTGTGGGGCAGTGTAAATGTGGTGTCCTCTTGGGGTCATTACAGGTACAGCTTTCAGTTCAGTGTTGTTCAAAACCAGGAGCCATTGGACTCCTTTGTCCTGCTTTATCTTGGAGGCACACGACCCTTCCAGAGGGGAGAGTTAAGGCATGCTGAGATTTGGGATTGATAGCTCAGCTCCTCCAGGGCAGAGGGTGCAGAAGTTACTGGAAGCAGGTATTTCCCTAGAAGAGGGAACTGTGAGTACTGGGACAGTCAGGAGTTCATGCAGCTCTTGGAAGCAGCTGCACTGCTCACCCACAGGCACGGATTGTTTGCACTCCTGGATGCTGCTCTCCTACCCCAGAAGCATCTGTGTGTCTGTCTAACCTGGGCACAGGCTGCTCCATGGAATTGAAGCACACACTGCTCTACAGAGTTGATCTCAGTGTGATCGAGTGGGAAATTAAATAACCTGGCAGATTACAGAACAAGGGATGTGATGTGGGGTTCTTGTCACCCTGGTCAGTCACAGGATTCACTCTGTGATGTCTTTCCTGTCTGTAGGGAAGTGTTACTGAGACATTCAGCAGAAAAGGGTTGGTATGGAATTACTCTGTGAGTGCTCAGAGTGATTTTGAGCAAGCAGGGGGAGCCTGTGCTGGATCAGCATTTCTATCCTGTATGAGTGTATTGATTTTGATCCAGTGGTGTCAAATTTAAAGCCAGATTTACTGTACTGTCAGGCCACAAACTTCAAAATTTATCTTTAATTGAAGTGTAATGTGATATATGAAGAAAAAAGTCATTAATGTCTTATGTTTCACCCGTGAATGTGAAAATGCTGAAATAGAGGCTCCTAGGGCTTGAACTTAATTTATTTGCATCCATTTTAGTGCAATCTCCCTCATATCCACTACAGGAAAGCCCTGCCAGGATTCCCTTTATGATTTGTATAAAACTGTAAAACTGCTGCAACAGCATGTAACCTGTAAAGCCAAACACTACTATTTAATTTAAAGAAGGCTTTCCTTAAATCAAATCAAATTAAATCGAGTTAGAGAAGAGGAAGATGGGGCTGAGAAAGAGCAAGGGCTGGAAGATAACCTTGAGAAACAGCTTTTGATATCAGGAAGATAGCATGACAGAAACAAAGAGAAGTGATGAAGAAGAAAATCTCAATCTTACAGCCCCAGCTTGTCTTTCTTTTTTCTGTCTGCCTGTTTAGGGATTAACATAAATTAAAAATAGTATTTCTGGGGAAATAAAAAAAGTCCGTGTTGTGCCCTGTATGTTCCCATTCCTACTTTTGTTTTGTATTTTACTATTAATCTCCTAATGCTGTAATTGGTAGGAATCTAATTACATTGCATGAAGCTGTGTCTTTTTGAAGGAGTGATTTACATTTAGACTCTTCTGGAGTGTATGTGTTTTGTCTTTGATGTCTTTGATTAGTAATTGCAGCTCTTGTTATCAAATGTTATATTTAAAAGCAAAGCAGTTTTATATTTCTCTGCTTACACTTTCTTGGCAAGTCTTCTATGTGGTAAAACATTCCACAGCTTGTCCTATGAAGGTAACCTAAAGTATTTTTAAAAAATATTCTCCTTTTTTAGCTCTGTAACTTTCATATACCCATGGATATTCCACAGGGATATTGCAAGAGTGCAGTTCTTATTCCTCTTTCTAATTGGGGACAGGGAGGTGTCTGGAAGCACAAAAGCCTTGAAAACTTTACCTTGCTTGTTATAACTGCTGAGTTTATTTGCTTAACACATCCTAAACCTCACTGCATCTTTCTGCCTTAGCTCCTTCTTTTAAACTCCCATTTCATTACATAAATACTTACTTGCATAAGCCTTTATTCCCAAATTATATTTCTGTTTCTGCAGATCATATTTCTGTGGCTGTCGCAGCTCAGTGTTTCCAAATTGTAGATATAGTTAGTATGTGAAGCAAATGTGCTTTACAACTATTGCTTTGTTAAATCGTCCATATTTAAAAAAAAAAAAACACATAACTTTTTTAATATTCTCACCTTCTGATGTGAATGGGTTTTCTCTCATGTGTTCTGAAAGTGTGGAAAATAATGGTATTGATAACATCGGTCATTTCAGTGCTCACCTGACATTTCCCTGCTTTTTATCAGGAGTCCATGTAAACACAAAATGCTGAAGGCAAAGCTGCATTTGCTGATTCTGTCAGGGATGACAAAAAAAATCCTTCCAGAACTTTTGCAAAACAGCAATTTCACAATTTGATTCCTTGGAGAAAGCCCCACCCATTTAATACATTGCTGCATTTTCAGCAGGACTTTGTGCTTCCAGATTATTTTAGATTTTAATTGCCCTGAAAGCATTAATTTACTGAGCTAACATGGGAAGTACAGACCAAAGAGCTATTTAGCTTACAAATGGTAACATCTGGTTTGAATGCAGGAATGCTTAATGGGTTTAAAATCTATAAAGACTAAATGTCCTACAGATTTTGTAACCAGTCATGTTATTAATGTTTAGTTGTGCTACTGGAAACATTAACATACATGATAAACATGAGTCAGCCATATAATGAATGAATTCAGCCCAGCTGAAAACTGCTGTGCCAGAATTTATCAACTGTTATTAAAAGACCAAATGTTAGAATACTTCTGAAGAATAAATTCATTCCAGTACTTGTATAAATATAGAAATCTGGAAATATGAAAATTAATTGGGAACTTCTATTAATTTTTGAAAATTGAATAATGGCTGCAGCCAAGATTTTTATGTGCATTTCTAAAGTTTAATTTTCTAGAGCTCTGGTAGAACTCAATTTAACATGAGTACATAAATAATCCTAACTGGTGATAACAGTATGATTATATGTTAATATCTTTGCTCATTGTTTTCTGTACTTCCTTGTCCCATCCCTGTTGAGCGCTTTTAAGGTATGACATATTTGCTTATCTTTGATCATTGTAACATTTTTGATGGGCAGCACACAAATAGTCATTAATTGTTGGATTTTTTTATCATTGGGGTAAAGAGCAGTAGAATAAACTTTAAATCCTGTACTCCAGCAAACTCATGGGCAGAATTTCATGTTAGAAACTTGCAAGCTTACAGAACCTAGCAGCCTATTTACGAGAGCAGGATCTTAGAGTCCTCATACCTTTAGTTTTTATACTTTTTTTTTTTCTCTGTCCTATGAAGAGTGATGTGATCTGGTGATTTTTAAGGAGAAAGGAAGCAAATGTTGTTCCAAGGATGTCCCTTTCTGGAACTTTAAAAAGGAGCTCTTCCTACTTCTGAAGGGATTGAAGGGTGTAAGAGTATTAAAGTCCCCAGATATTGTACTCTGTAAAGGACATGATATGCAGTGAGGACAACAAACAAATAAACAAACAAAAAACAAAAAAACCCCACAACAACAACAAAAAAAAAACACACACAAAAAACCCCCTAGTTCTAAACATACTTGAAGACAGAATGGTTTCTGAGACCAGGCAGGTCAGAGCAGTAACTTGAAGGCTCAGGAGTGGTTTTCCCTTTCATTTGAAAATCTCCCAAAACATTATTGTGCATTTACAGCTTTGGTGTTCTGGAAACTTGGAAAACAATCAGATAGGCTGTTAAAACCATCAGTAATTTTTTACAGAATATCTGGAGTCTTGAGAGAAGATTAAATCTATTTTCTATTTTCTATAAAGAAATACTGGTATAAATATAAGTCCTCCCAATATTTAGAAAAATAACATGATCTTTTGAATTTCATATTAGTCTGCAGTAAAAATCTTTTAACCTGCTTGTTTCTGATGAGCAAGAATATCTTAACTATATAATTTAAATTTTTGGCTATAAATATGGAGGCAAGGAATATGTTAAATTCCTTAAGTGAATTATTAGAAAGAGAAAATCAAATGCTGCCTACAGATACATATATTCCCTTTGAAACTTGTCTCCAACTTCATGGATGTGGTGGACTCATATGATTTAAAACGAAAGCTTATATTCAAAGTGTTTGTTTAGATGAAAACATTTAGGTATTTGTAAATTTGTTTACTAGATAATCCACAATTGGGTCTGAATGCGTTACTTTTAATTATTAATTTTTACAGTTTTTTAATTTATCGGATTCAGTAGCTCTGAGTCCCGTGAGGCTGTGGCTCCCTCGCTGGGAGCGCAGCCCGTGGTGAGCGCTGAGAGCCGCTCTGTTCTCCCGGCGCAGGGAGGATGGTGCCGGGTAAGGAGAGCCTGCCCTGCAGTCCCCCCGGAGCGGGCTCCCAGCGCTCCTCACAGGTAATTAATCCCTACAGGCAGCACATGGCTCTTGCTGCTGCTGCTTTTTTCCTGTACTTTTCCTCTGAACAGGTCTTTTCTTCAGGGAGCTGTTACCACATTCAAAATGTGCTGAAAACGTAAGCAGTCAGTGACACTTATCAAAGCTTTTTTTTATAGGTTCTTCTCCAGGATGTCTAATGAGATGAACATTTTAATAATAATAACATCCATTTCTCTTTTTTTGGTGCAAGAAGGCTGAGCATAGAGTGCCTTCTCCTCACTGACACAGATTTCCTGCTTGGGTGTGTAAGAATACACTAAGCCTCTGGGAAGGAAGGCTTTGATGTGTTTTAGCTAAGTATCATTAATAAAACAATATATGCAGATACATTATATTTCTGTCCCATTTGCTCTCTGACTGTTGGGTGTAACCCTGAAGGGTAAATCACCTATTCCAAATTAAGATCCCAGTCTTGGTGCTCAAAGTGGTTTCTCCTGTAACCTCAGTGCTAACCCTGCTGCCCAGGTGTGCTGGGGTGTTTAAATGTGTGAACATTTGGAGAGGATCTGACACAGCTGTGGCCAGCCCAGCCCAGCTGAAGCTGTTAATGACTTTAATTCATTTTCTTCCCTGGCCTTGGGGGCAGCCTGGGGGCGGTGCTGGGACATTGGGAACACCTGAGCCCAAGGCAGGTGAGGGGCAGTTGCTGCCTCTCTCCTCTGAAGGAGAAGTGGGGAATTTTGGCTTCTCTTCAGGAAAAGTTAAAAGTTGGATGACTGCGGATGCTGGTGAGTCCAAGTCCTGACCCTAGGGAAAGGCTCAGGGTGGGCAGTGTGATCTGGGTACTTTCACCTCAGAGAGGTGGAGTTTAAAGGTGCCTGTGAGGTTACTGATGGTGCTGGAGCTGCCATGGCAGCCCTGGCTCTGTTGCAATTCGAGTGGGAAAGAGGAGCAGTGTGTGGATCCTTTGTAAGTAAGTGCTATTTGTGGTTTTGTGATTTATTCTCTTGTATCTGTGCTCGTGCAGTGACCCACAGACTATGTTTTATGCTGCTTTATTTGTCCTTCAGTCTTCTTTCCTTGTGGATCTTTTATGCTGAAATGAGGTCTGAATAAATTGTTGCAATTGCAATAGATGTTGATTCTTTGTGGTGGATGTGAATATGGCCCTGAGCTGGGAGAGGTTACCGTGCGTGAGAGATGGCAGCAGGAAAAAGCAAGTACTTGGTGCAAGCCACCTAATCCAGTGCCATTCAAGAGCTGTAGATTGTTCCAGAAGCAAACGGTATTCTCTGGCAGCAGCAGTGAGGAGAAATGTCAGTGTGGGAATGTGTGTGTGCTGCCTGGGCAGAGGAAGCTGCTGCCTCTGCCTTTGCTGCCAAGGTTTCAGGTGTAGCAAAGACTGATGGCTGTGTTCTGCCTTCTTACCAGTCCCTGTGCTCTGGCTTTATGTGCCAGGAGCAGAGAAGCTGTAAAAGTGCCAAACATGACTGAGGGGATATTGCAGAGCTACTGCAGGCTTGGTTTTGATAGCAGGCTAGGAAAATAGGAGTGTGTCTTGCTGGGTGGTCTACAGGGCTCATTGTGACTTGTGTAATATCAGCTAAATGCAGCTCATGAGATCACTGAGACTGAATTATTCTTACAATGATGGGTAAATATTGGTGTTCGTAAAATATAGAAACTTGTGGGTGTTGGTATTTATAAACCTTAGTAAACTGCTAGGAAAATATTTTAATCTCTTTATTGTATTGAATTCTTCATAAATATTAAAATATTACCATGATACCCCTTTTCAAAGTATCTAAAACAGTGAGGAAATTTTCTGTACATCCCTGTGTGTTGTTGGTGAAAGCTGTGCAGCTCCTTTAGCTTCCATGAACCAGAGTCTCCCCTCTCCAGGACTTTCCTGTGGCTTCTGCCCTGTGTGCTTCAGTTTAGGTGTGATCAGTGAAGGTACAGGTGTGTGACCACTGCTGCCACACCTGACCAGCGTTTGTGCCACCCTCTGTGGCTGTGGGTGAAGCTGTTCCCTTCCTGCTTCAGCACAGCTGTGTCACGTGTTTGTACTGCAGCTTTACAGAATTCCCAGCAGGAGAAAACTCTTGAATGTGGATCAGGGGTCCACTTCTGTGCATGGACACCTGGAGGTTGGGGAAAGGTAAATGGAAAAGTATGGACCAAGCTTGCAAACTAAGGGCTGGCTTTAAGCTTAGCACCCCTCAGCTAAGGTACTTGGAATGGAGTAATCCTGGGAAATAGATAGGTTTTATTTTTGAGCTGCAGCCTATTCTCTGCAGATTTTTCTGAGTTTGAAGAATGTCCATTTCCACACAAAACAGAGATAAAATCATATCTTCAGTGGAACTGAATGCTAAGGAAGAGCTATCCTTTGTTCAAACAGAGTAAGGTTCCAATGTTTTTTGGGTTTAGAGAGAAAAGAGAATGTTTTTACATTTTTCTATAAGAAGTTCGTGCCCTTCTATTTTTCTTCTCAAGGTGGCTTATTCAGATGTGAAAATTTTTCAGGTGTGCATTTAATCCTGAGCAGAACAAATTGCCTGTGCTTGTAGAGAAAAATACGAGGCTCAGCAAGTTACTTGGTCATATTCATTTTTCTTTATCATCAGAATGTGATTTAAAATTTATTTTGCTTAACTCTGGAATTAAAATCTGGAAAAATGTTTGAAGTACAAATTTCACTCTATGTGATTGAAGATTTCCTTTGAATAGTCTACCATAAAAATATGTGTGCTTTGAGGGATGAAGCAGAAAGATTGATCAATAGTTTTATAAATATTCTTTTTTAGCTAGTTTTGAAAACATGAAAACATGTTTACATTAAAGCCTCTAATGAGAAGCTGAAAATATGTCTGATACAGTGTGCTGTGCTAATGTTCTCACTTTGTGAAAGTAGGTTTGACAAACTGAATTTCTCTGTCCTCTCTTTTTTCTTTCCTGCTCTGTTCAGCCCTCTTTATTCCTCTGTGATAGCTGAGAAGTGAGGGGAAATGAGTAATTGGGGAGGCTTTAGAGGATCAAACTAGCAAACTAAGAGCTGGTTTTGATGTAAGTTACAACCTTCAGCAAGGGTGGTTAAAGCAGAGTAATCCTGGGAAACACTCAGAGAAAAGCATTTCAGAATTGCAGTTCCTTCTGTGCTTCTTGTTTTGTTTGAGGTTGACTGGATTAAAATACTGTTGGGAATAAATTATGGAGCCTCTCCTACCAGCAAAAGCCTTTGTAAGATCTGCTTTATTATCCTCAGTGAGAGAAACCGACTGGTTGTGTTTGTCTCCTTTTCCTAGGATTCAGAGTTTACACAGGAAATTCAGTTGTTAAATGACTTATCCTTCTCCACATTCCCTTATTTGAGCTGCTGGTTTGAACACTGGCTGTGTTTGGGGAGACTTCTGGGGATCAAGCAAGGACAGAGAGCATCAATAAAAAGCACAAGTTTCATCCAGAGTTTGGAGTTTTTCAAACAGTAAAAGCTTATGAAACTCAAACACAGATAAAACTTAATCTTCCCTGTGTTTATGAGTATTTAAAACTGGTTAACTCCACAGCATATACTTAAGTAGTATGAAAATATAAAATCCCTCCTAGAGAGCAAACATAACATCCTAATGAATGTCCAATATCCTGGGTGGTGTTCAGCATATCACCATAATTATTAAACAGACAGAAATTGATGCCTTAGGAGCCCACCCTGTGTGCCCCATGCTTCACCAGATCTCACAGGCCTGTCTTGTACATGCTAATTAAAATGATACTGCAATAAAGAGAAACAGTGCAATAAAGAGAGGTGATTCAGTGCTAGCAAGGCCCTGTTAGTGTTGCTTGTTTATGATGGAGAGATTTTATCATGATCTAAGGCAGTGTCTGTGCTGTCCAGCACAGCTGGAGGAGCTGTGCAGGTTTTAGACACCAGGAGGAACAGCCCCTTGACGCTCCATGTGCTTGTCCTGGAAAGGGCTGTGATTTACCCTCAGTCCAGAGATGTTTTCTGACCCAGCATGTCAGTGCTGAGAGAGATTGACATCCGAGGTGCTGCCTGCATGAAATGAATGGTTCTCTCCAGCCCCCAGCCTGTGCTAGGGGGTGGTTCAGATCAGAGTGTCTTGGAGATGGTTTCCTCTGGTAAGCTGGGAACGAGGGAGCTGCTTGTGTGTCAGCCTAGGCACAAGTGAAAAAGCTCATCCAAATTTCTTGTATAAATGAAAAGAAAAGACAAACCTGCACCGGTAAATGTCATTGAAAAGAAGCATCACTTCTGTGGAGCTGTCAATGCCAAATAAATAGAACAGGTTCTTTGTTTAAAATCAAATTTTCGTCAAAGTAGTTTGGAAGTTGGCCCATGCTGCTGAAGCTTATATACAGACTCTGTACCTTCATCTAGAGTTCAGCTGGTATTGCCATATGTCTTTCTGAGCTTTGTAGATGTATGTGCCTATGACTTCCTCATTAAAATAATCCTTCCTCTGTTTATTTATAGGCATAAAAGTACCCCAGAGTTCTTACGAGAATATGTAATATGTATATATATATGTAATATACGTGGATGTAAATGGCCTATTACAAGGGACTGTAGGAGAGGGAAGAGTGTTTTATGCCTGATCCTAAAGTAGGAAGGCATGCAGAGCTGGATGAAATCAGGGGGTGGGCTCTACATTTTCGCATTTTCTATATACACGGTTAAAATTATGAGAGTAACAGAACTTATGAAAGTTAATATTCCCAGTTCAAAACCCTTTTCTTCAATAACAGAGTCTTGTGTTTTGCTAATGAACATGTGGACTGGCTGTTCCATTAGTTACCAGGGTACATACTTAGGAAAACCTATGGAAACATCAGTAAAGATGAAGATTTTTCCCAGTCTTGCTCACCACTAGCTGGGTGATGTTAAGTGATCACACAAAATAGGTTAAATATCAGCCACAGTGATAGTAAATTTAAATGTCTGCCATCAACAGGGGTTCTGTGCCACAAACAGTGATGCTAAAAATACGGTCACAAAAACATCAAAATGCAAGAAAATGCATCTCGAATCAAGGAAATAATCAAGCAGTGGCACCAAATGTGTGCTTTGGGATTTGGTTTGATTTTAGTTCTGCCTTTCTACTTCTCAAATTAAAGTTCTTGTGCAATCTCTCCAATAATTCCAGCTGTGCTGTTCAGTTATTGCTGCTACTGACAATTTTTTCCTCAGGTATTATTCCCATTAACAAATCTGTCCCAAGAGAACAGGTAAGGTACTGGCTCATGGAAGTATACCAGTCCTTTTCAGGGGATAAAGGCCAGCTAAGACAAAAAAGATTTTTTATTTGGTTTATTCAGAAATTATCTTAGTAAATACACCAGATCTTCTTGTAGTACCCGCTGTCATTGATTTAATAAACCAAAGACCAATCTCTTTTCCAGTAGTAAGTGAGGAGGTGACATTTCTGCTTGTAGATTGTTTGTCTGTGAGCAGTAATGATTGTATATTTAACGAGATGGTAGGTTTTGTTTTTCTTTTAAAGGGTTTAGTGGTTTAATGTATAGCTTTTCTTTACAGGGCTACATCTTACTTCTTAACTGAAAAATTTTGCTTTTAAGAAATATGGATGCCTGGATCCTTGTTTTAGTTTCATAGCTCTGTCTTAAATACCACAGCTATTTATTACCTTTCATATTTTTCCACAAATACTCATTATTAAAGACCAGTTCTATATTTAAAACATTTATATAAAAATACAGCAGTGTTTTACATGTAAACAGTACAAACAAATTGTTAGTAAATGCAAATGAAACCTGGAATGTTGGATTCTTCAGCTGTGAAATGAGTTTGCAGGCCAAGGTTTTGGTAGTGGGTGGACTTTAGAGGTGGCATTCCTCTTCGTTGGTAGGGGAGGAGGTAGAGGATCAGGAGTGAAGTCAAGCCTGGGAAGAAGAGGGATAGGATAAAGGTGCTTTTCAGTTTCAGTTTTAATTCTCATTATCCCACTCTGACTTCATTGGTTACAAATTAAACCCACCCAAGCTGCCAGTACTAGTTAACAAAAGCACAGCACTGCAGTCGTGGTTCCTGACAAACCTGACAGTTGTCTTTTCCAACAGATTGTGTCATTCAGTGTGCACAGAAAGGGAACACCTTACTCATTTTTAGCTACAAATTTTTAATAGCTTTTTAGCTAACTGGGAGAGAGAGGGGGAGAAGGCAAGTTAATGAAGCGAGGTTGTGAATGAAGTGTGGCAGGACAGCCTGGTATAAATTCTGCTTGCCTTGTACTACAGAGGGTGGGCTGAAATCAAACACAAAAGAATTGAGTATCTCTGGGCAGTGTCTCATTTGTAGTTTGCTTTCCATAGGAGACTTCAGGAGGCAAGGAAGCTGGGAGTGTTATTTACAGTGTGGTGTGGAAGTGCTGGTATTTTTAGGCCAATAAAGTATTTTTCCACCTAATATGTATGGCTTATGTAGCAAGCTTCTGCTACAGCTGCTCCCATGCTTTATCTGTTGCCCATTTTTACACATCCTTTTGTGAGGCAGGGGTTCTGCAAAAGGAATGAACAACTGACAAGCAAAACTTTAAGGAGATATGTTTAAATTTTTAGGCTGCCATGCAGAGAAGGTAGCCAGTATAAATTCTCTCTAGTTACTTGCTTTTTCTTTGCTCTGCTGCTTCTGGTACTGTGTTCTCTGCTGTGGAGGATGGCGTTCACCTCCTTCCAGTATAATGGCTGAGTAGGTGTAGAATGTGCAGCAGTGGCAGATTCAGAGAGCATTTTCTGTAAAGCAATGTAATAAAATATTTACAAGATTTGATGTAATGAGCTGGGCAATTATGTGTGAATTGTACTGTCTTCAGTTGGTTAAAGTAGGCAGCCTTGCATTTAGAGAATCTCCTTCAGCACAGTTTGCAAACCAGGTTTTATAGAGCAGGAATATTGTTCCTTTCTCTGTGAGGTTTCATTCCATCACATCACAATGAAACACAGAATATTTACAGTTGAACTTCGGAAGGAGGGAGGTTAGGAATTCTATTAAGACGTATAAATGAGCTCATATAAGGATGTGTACATTTTGAACCTGCCAGAGATGCAAAACCAAGCTTTTTGTATTGCAAGGTTTGGGCAATTTTGTGTTATTCAGGTATCTTTCACCTTTCTTTCAGTGTTTTTGGTGTGAAACTGCAGGAACTCTCACCTTCCCTGCTTAGCTGACCATCTTCTGGAGAGCCTGTTATTTAAAGCCTTTTTTCCAGCTTCAGTGCTTGTATTATAAATGTGTGCAAGTACCAGCAAGTGCAGTGTTCACTGTCCAATGAACTGGCCAGTTTTCTAAGGTTGGGATAAGGGTTTCTGTTCACAGATGTGGCAAACCTGTTTCTATTCTAGCAAATTATTCCATTTATTAGGGAAAGGGGTGCAAATCTGGACCAAGAGGTGATAAACTACTTCTTGTTTTGTATGGGAAAAGGAGAGAGAAGTTGGTTCCACCCTGTATGTCCTGAGAGAGGGGTCAAACAGCATTTCAAAGAGCAATTAATGAGTTCTGCTACAAATTTATTTTTGGCTATGCAATAATACTACATCCATTCATTTAGAAGTATTTTTCTGAACCAAGGGAAGGAAGGACCATAAATGTTACAACTGAGACTGCTGGTTCTGATATGAAGTTCTATTGTAAAATTGTCCAAATACTTTAATATCCAAACTGCCCAGTTCCAAAAGAAAATGGATTCATCATTCATCAGTCTTTGTCTATGGCTTAAAAGCAAGGCTAAATCTAACAGTGTAATCTTTTCAATGCAGAAAGTAAAATGCTTTGATCTTCCTGTTAGCCACTTGGTGTTGTTTCCTGAAGTTACAGTCAGCTGTCGTATTTGAAGAAATTATTTGAGCCACTGAATTGCTTTGTACAGAGGAATTTTACCCGAATGACTACTCTGCATTCTCTCTCTGACAGTTCTGGATTGTGTGGAAGGGATGCAAATGCAAGTGTGTTTATTAAGACTATTGTCTAGCCTTATTTATAAATGAAAAAGGGAAAGGCCTATCTACAACCCCTATCAAACCACTAACCTGAGATATGCGGTCCTATTTTGCACTGTTCTAGAGTGACCAATTAATGTGCAATCAGTATTAATGTTAACTGGATATCTTAACTGGAGTTTGACCCCTTTGACTCTCAGACTTACCTCTGCATATTGATGCCTTTCTCTTCTGTGGCCTCACTTAATGGGAGTGAAGCTGTGAAGCAGGAGTCTGTGGGAATATGTTTTAGGGAAGCACTGGCCTTAATTTATGCTCTTCAAATGCTTATTTGTAGTGCTGTCTGATTAGCTCAAAACTTGAGTGTCTTTGATTTGCAATGTATTCACTTACAATTAAAAAGTGGGGAAGCAAGGGCTGATGACAGACTGCTGCTGCATAATCATTTACCTGGAAAAAAGAAGGTAAATTTGTCTGTGAAACCATAGAAATTGGATCTGCTGACATATCCTACTGGCCAATTTGAAATCCCCAGTATGCTTGAAAGGGTTGGTGAATGCTCCAAAAATAATGAGAAGTGTTTATAGAAATTTACTCCAGCTTTGATCCATGCTCTGGAAGAGCTGTGCACACCTTCAAGAAAATGTATTCGTTTCTTTTGAAGTCTCATTGATTTTTAAATGAGAACCTGGAAAGTGGTGGAGAAGCAAAACTTACTCTTCATAAAAGCAAGGAACGACTAAATAGCGTTACTAACTTTAGACAATGAGGAGGTACAGGCTGAAGGGAATTTGAATTTTACTGCCTGTGGATTTTTTGTCTCACTCAGTCTCATGTCTGTAACATATGCAAAGAATTAGCAGTGATAAGCAGGTTTGTAAACCCCAGAGAGGGGCCAGAAATTGTAAGTGTAATGACAAGATTTGCAGAATAGTCAAGTGATTTATGGACCCTGCTGAGTTCCAAGGCCTTTTGTAGTAAAGCAGAAAATAGGCAATAGCCTTTAGGCATCATTAACTTTGACTTGTTTTCATATATACTGCAAACAGATAAACTGATTTTTTTTCATTTTACAGTAGGAGCCCTGGCACATTTGTTTCTCCCTAAACTCAATAGAAATATGAATATAATTAAAATAACTGTTTAAAAAGTTACTGTACTGCAATAGAGAATGCACTATGTGCTGTGAATTGCTGAGTCTAATGGAATCCCTTCAATATTTTTTTGTTTTAAAATAATTACAGAGTTTCTATGTACAAGCAATGTTTAAAAAGCCATCCAAATCTGGTTTATCCCTCTATTGGTTAATAGTTTAGCTGTTGATACAAAGCATCCATGAAAATCAAGGTCGTTTATCATGTTGGCATAGGCTAGATATTCCTCTTAAATGCTGTTTAAGAAGTATCTGTGAAAGCAGTGACACCTGCTTTTGGCCACTGGCATCTATGCTGTGTTTTTCTGGCACGTGGTGTGTTTGCAGGGGGCAGCAAGCAGTGTAGTCAGTGACTGGACTGCAGACCATTCACCAAGGAAATTCATTCATCATCTTGTCACTAGTCCATTGAAAAAAACTTACCTGAAGTTTCACTCCTTTTGGTCATTATTTTTTTTCCACATAATAAAGTGTTTCATTCAAATAGTGTCAGAAAGAAATCCAGTAGACACAGCAGTACCTGAGGACTGATACATGTTGCATGAATCGAGCTGCACAAGTGCTGATGCAAAGTTTCTGATGACCAATATTGCTGTAGCCATGCATCTTTTTTAATAGTTGTGTCATTGAAAGCGTTACTTGAATTACAACCTGAGAATTACTCTAACATTTGGCTGCTTATTTGTTAGTCTGGCAGGATGTGGTTTGCTAGATATGTTGTATGAAGCTTTTCCATGTCTTTGTGCACAGCTGCACTGTGGGCCTGTCTCATGTTTGATGTGTCCTAAGTATTTTCTTCTGGTCTGATAGAGAGGGGCAGTAAGTCTGCCAGCTCTCCCAGGTGTCCCAAGCAGTGAAACATCCACTGCACTCAGCTCTAAACACTCCTGTCCTGACTCGAGTGCGTTCCAGACTTTTCCTTGGGCTGAATGTGTTAAGAATGCACCAACATCACACTGAAAGTGGTGTTCTCATGCAATTAACAGTGCTGCTAATAGTTGTGGCTTCAGACAGGCACAAACTCAACCGTTTCTCATCATTGTGTTCTGAGATACTTTGTGGCAGTATCAAGCTTTTTCCTTGTACTTTACTATAATGTTGTCTGTGTTTTCTACAGATTTCTTTTCTATTTGCAAAATGCAACCAAATGTTACCTTATTTGAAATCATGCAATTCCCCACTGTGATCAACTTCCCCATAATTTTTGTTCTGCATTTATGAGTGAAGGTACATGAAATAAATTCTGTCATTTTTTCGTATTAGACTGTGCCATCTTAGATCACATAAAGCTCTTTCTTGGTCAGGGAGGGAAGCCAAGCTCTCTGAAATGATCTCAAAATATAAAACTGAATGCTTTTCTGGGTTAGTGTCTTTGAAGTCTGACTTAAAGAATAGGTTAGGGGGTGTAGGGTTGTGCAGATTTGTTTTGTTTGGTGGGGGAATCTGTTTTGTGTTGTTGAGATGCAGTGGCTAATGAGATCCTGAGGTCTGCCTGTGCTGCTGACAAGTGTGAGTGTAAACACAACCTGGCTCAGGTTTCAAGTACAATATAGCAAGGCAGTGTCAGGCACTGTTGGTGCAAATTCCCACTCGAGTCAAGAACTGGAGATCTGCAAAAGTGACCTGGCAAGATCTTGCCACCCTTCCTGGGTTCTGCTGAGACTTAGGTGAAATTAATGCCTTTTTGGATGCAATTTTTATTTGCTTGACAAATCGGGTGACAAATTGCGTGTGCTGAACCACAGCATATGATCCTCAAGGAGTTTTAATCAAATAAGAAAAAAAAATGCCAATATGCATGAGTAATAAGAGAATGCTTGCAAAGAATAAAAATGTCTGACTGGGAAAAACTAAGAAAGAATATTTAAAAAATCTCCACGTCTGTGAATCTGAAGGTTGTGGGGAAGGACAGGGTTATTTGTAGGCATGGCAAACTGAATGTGTCCAAACAGTTCAACTTTAAGGATTTGGTGCCATGAGGATGTAGGTGCACCACTGGAAGGATTCTGTTTCCAGGGGGTTTTATCTACTCTTTCAAAACCCCTGCATTTATTAGCATACTTTGTTAGAACAAATAAGCAAACATTACTTTAAGAGTGAGCAGAACCTGCCATGCAAAATAAGTGTGACTACTTCCCTGCTGGAAAGATAATTCTCCAATTAGCCTCCAACCATTCAGTGATTGAAAATTTGTGGATGCAAATAATTTTCAGATTATTTAAGTCACTTAAAAATAAAATAAAGGATTCCCGTGGAGCTGGCAGAACTCATTTATAGCTGGGGTGTTTCTGACTCCAGATCACATCTGGCAGGAGGAAAATGTATTCATTCTGCTTATCTTACAGTGTGTGCCAGGCTGATGAAAGAAACACATGCAGAGGTAATTCTTTCGAGTATTGAAATGTGCATGTTTTATTGGAAGAAGAGAATGCTAGAGAGAGGCAGGATCAGGCAAATAATTTATACAATGGTCTCTTATATTTTCCATTGCTCTTCTCCTCAGAGCCCCTACAGATGGTGGCAATGTCTGTCATTTGGGTCTCTCTTGCACAGTGACCATGCCTTTTAGATGAGGAATTGTGCTCCTTTGTTTCCCTCTCATGGAGAAGCCACCTGTCATATCCCACAGCCTGCTCAAACCATGGGAGCTTCTTCACTGCTTCAACTTCAAAGCTTGGGATTAGTTTTTGCAGAGTCTGCTCCGGCACAACTCAAGTTAGTGTTTAGTGGCTTTTAGAGCAGTGAAACTTTCTTCCTGTCACTTATTGTCACTTTACAACTCCAAGTGTTGAGGTTCTTGGCAGCCTAGGCTTTAGGTGGCTGTTAAATCCAGTGCAGCTTGAATTTCAGTTGTTGGTCATCAAGTCCAAGTCCAGTTGGACTTGCCAGTGGGGTCGCATTGCCTGCTGTGCTTTGGCTGTCCCGTTTCAGGTTAGAACCAGCTCTTGTGTCAGTCCTGAGCACAGGGTATCAGCCTGCCAAACCCTGATTGCCTGAGGTAAGAATAGCCCCAGGAAAATGATTTTCACAGAAAGAATAATAAAGTATTGGAGTGGTTTACCAGGAAAGGTGATAGAGTCACCATCCCTGGATGTGTTCAAAGAAAGACTGGATGTGGCACTCAGTGCCATGGTTTAGTTGAGGTGTTAGGGCTGGGTTGGACTTGATCTTGGAGATCTCCTCCAACCCAGTGATTCTGTGATTCTGTTTGCCTAGAGAGGGGTGTGTGCAGAGAAAAAATCACCTCAGCTACAGGAGTGGAGTGGCAGAACTCACAACAGGACACGTCTGAAAGTGAGGTCCTGTTAAATGGGCTTGGGCAGCCTCACTGGCAGTCCAAAGGGAAATGTCAGAGGGCAAAGCTTGAGCAAAGGCCGTGGTCATCCCAGATCTGTCTGTGGGCACAGGCACTTCTGCATTTGTGTGCACTGGATTTCCTTGGGTGTTTCCCCAACATAACACCCTGTTGGACCAAGTATGTTAGTGCTTGGTACCGTTTAAGCCTGCAATTATACACAGCTTAGTTAGGAAGAGCACTCCAGCCAATCCCTATGCATTCCTCTTCAGTGTCCCTGTCATCCCTTACCTCTGTCAGACTCAATGAGTAGAGCTGTTCTCCTGGTATTTTTATGGTGAAGGATGTCTTACCCTACAGCTTTGCTGGTAACTTCTTTGAGGGCTTGTAAAGTAGGTACTCAATTTTCAAAATACTCCATGATCATTGTCTCTCTGCTGTTATTATCAAACAAAAGTGATTATGCTTATCCTAAAAGTTGGCAAAGGCAGGTGTTGCTCAATATAAGAATTATGAGTGGTGTTACTTTAAGAAGGCTTCTCACCAAATACATCTTTTCTGATTAAAAAATTTCCCCCTACTGTATTGCTTGTAGATTCCTAATTGCTTTTATATAATAAAACATTAAAAGAAATTTGATGTAGTAAAACCAGATATAGCCTTATTAAATTAGAAGACTTGAATATTCATTATAATTACACTTAAATTGTTTTTATGATTCTGAAACAGCCGCGTATGTGATTGAGAGATGGATGTTTGCAATATTAGATAATGGCAATATTAGATCAAAGCTGTTTGTGACTTTCAATTACCCTGTGCAGTACTGCTGAATTTTCAATTACCTTAGTAGCAGGATGGTAGAGCTGGATGTGCTGCCCCCTCAGTGCACCACCTGCTCCTGTAGTTTTGTGTCATCTGCAGAGCTCAGTTGCTCAAAAGGAGTAGAACTGACATTTTTCTAACTGAGGAATAATCAATTTCCAGTTTTATTGTAGCTATCAGGAAAGGCAGCTTGTAAAACCATCAGTCCTGTTTCCTGGCAGGTTCAGATACAGTTATTTGCTCCTGCTTAGTTATGAAGAAGTGTACAGAACTCCTTCTCATAGTGTCACACTCTGATTTTGCTTCTTTAATTTCCAGGATTTTGTTTATCCTCTCAAGTTAGAGAAGGAACAAGCCCACCTTGGATTTCTTGCACAACAAGGAATATTTTTCTGGTGCAAAGTTAATACCTTAAAATTGCTACATTATGTTGTGCTTAAGCAAAGATTTCTTGTTTCTCTATGTGCTGTCCTCAGCTAATAGAGTGAAAAGTCTCCATTTTCTCCAGCTCGTTTTTTATAAGCTTTCTGTCAGAAATGTCAATATGTTCTAGCTTTCATTCACTATAATGAATGATATAATAAATACAGCTGCAAGCAAAAGCAATCAGTTTTCATCCAGACCACCTTTCTTTTAATCTTACCACAATGTGTAGCCTAAAGACTATAGCTAGATGAAAGTTTCATGTTACATGCTTCATAGAAGCAGCATAAGTACTTTAAGGCTCTGAATTCTGCAGTAAATATGAGGCAAAGGGTTTTCTCTGGCCTTCTGTATGTTCTCTCTGAGGAACCTCAAAGCTGCTTCCAGGTAATGTGTGACTTCTTTTTAGATATGCTTGTTTTGAGTCTCTTTTGAAATCTATTAAGAGCTGGAGGAAATATTCAGGGGTGATTTGCTCTGCGTAATGTCCCCATGAGAACTCATACCAGCAGTGATCTTATTTTATTTAATGATAATCAAATATAACCTTTATTTCCAAAATTATAAAAGTCATAATCTGTAACGCTTCAAATCTTTGTACAGAGGTGCCCTCAAGACTAAGTGACCTCTCCATTCTGTCTTGCAGTGGGAGTAGTTTCTATTCTTGATGTCATCACACAAGTGAGGCTTCCAGAATCAAGTTCCACTGGAGAGGGCTTGTAATTTTAAAAGGCTCTATCTTTTTAGGCCTTTTTTGTCCCTTAAAGTATGTTGGTTGTGGGTTCATTACTCCAAATACATCACCTAAACATTTTTCTGTGACTCTTGAATTTTTTGTGTTTAGATATTATGGGTGAGATTGCAAGTTCTAAATCTTGGCATGTATGAAGTAAGTAATGAGGAAGAGTATTTCCCAGAAGTTTTTTTCACATAAAATAGAAGTGTGCCTAGCGAATTACAGTCATTTAGTCCTTCTTAGGAATCAGTGGCTACAGTCATTAGGAAAACAATGCTGAAATTCTATTAGCACATACTTGTGAAATAGAGCAAAAAGATTAGAACTGAAACGAAGAATGCAGCACTAATGTATATGCTGAACAAAATTTTAGTAAACCAAGCAGGAAGTAATGAGGCTTGAGTTTAGGCTCTTACTAGAGCTGGTTAAAAATAAACCAAACCATTTGGCATGATCCATGAATTCCTTGCTTCTTTTGTGAATCAACAAAATTTCACACTCTAAATATGGTAAGAAACACTGTTGAGATGACACCTTCCTGCTAACACGAGTGATTTGATGTCTGTACGTGTGTGCCCCCACAGGTACACACATAAATCTGTGTTTACCTGCCAGGGCAGAAATGCAGCCCAGCTCTGGGCTGGAGTGTTGGTGTTGCCTCACCCTTCCTTTGAGGACACTTGGTTCCCTTCAGAGGTGCCAGGATTAGTGCTGAGGTGACTCCTCACCCTTTATCAGCTTGGGGAGATTCTGCATGTATCAGTGTAGATTCCCAAAGCTCCCGTGGGAGCCGTTTATGTTAGAGAGTCTGGGAATTAAAAGGTTCAGCAAAGCTTTCAGGGCAGTGGTTACAAAAGCCCTGATCTGAGATGTGGTGCAGGCTGCTGTTGCTGGTCTGAAAGGGGAAATCACCCTGCTGTAACAGCAAACCATGGCTGGAGTGCCAGTGGTTTAAAAACACAGTTGGTGAATGTGCACATTCTATGAACGAGTCTATTTCACAAAAATCATGTCACTCCTAACTTGTTAAACTCTCTCTTGAAAAGTAATTTGAAATTTTGATTTTTCTATATATTCATTTAGAAGACATTTATTATTATTATTATGCATAGTGTTATAAAATATTAATTGGTGTTGGCATTTCTGTGTAGGCTTTCAAAGAGACAAATGTTAAGAAAAAATGCATTTTACTATAGAAGTACTTGCTGTAAATCACATGTGATATAGAGTATAATGTAGTTTTAGGGGACCATGGATCATCTATATCCCAGTTAATGCATTCTTATGAGATTCTTTGTGGTTATTACCTTATAAATATTACACTGTTTTTTATTTTGCTCAGATGAGGATATGCAGGAAAGACAAGTTAACTTCCTTTGAAATGTATCAGGATTGGTATTGGAAGTAATCCAGACCACATGATAGATGTTGAAGGTAATCTAGGAGGTCTTTTGAGTATCATGTTTCTCTTGAGAAAATTCAGTGATGTACAAGGTTTACAGATCTTTAACATGTCCTAAACAAGTCACATAATTTTTAGAATTTAATTCTGAGGAGGTGTCTGCCAGGAAATCCTTTGTAGGTGTGGAATGATTTGTAGATGCAGTTTTGAATTTCTCACCAGATTTGATGGGAGTTCCATGTAGAAGATCCATAGAGAACCTGTTATTCTATCAGCAAAAGTGGGACTGTAAGTTTCATATTGCTTCACAAAGCAAATAGTTACTTCAGAGTTCCATGTTTTATTTTTCAACATAAATTCAGTGTCTCGGAAACTCAGTGATACCGTATTAGGAAGATATGGATTACAACGTTTTGTGTTAAATATTCAAGATGAAACAATGGAGCTGAAAAAATGATGTAACATATGGGAGGTTACATATGGCACTAGTATAAGTTCTGGTCTTTTAGAATTTATCTTGTTGGCCACTTGTGATGTTGCCTACATAGATTAAACAGGCATGAATAACCTCAAACAGATTTTCTATAAATTTTGGGGGCATTTTGGGGACTTTTTTGCATGTATAGAAGTCGTTTTAAAGGAAAAAACAAAATAAGGTGTAGGTGATGGACAAAGGAAGAGGTGTCTTCTGTTCAATCAGGAGAATCACAAAACACACCAAAAATCTGTGCTTTGACCAGACTTGTTCCTTAATTTTTCAATTAAGGAGAAGTTGGAAAAGAAAAGGAAAAGGCAGTCACATGAGCCAAACACAATCATTTGAACCCACTAGGTTTGTCTGAAGCTATTATGAAGTGTCTCATTCTTATGCTTCCTTTAAGGAGGTTTAAGTGAATTGTTTGGGCCTTTGAGAGAAAATTAGTTTTGGTTTTCACTGTAAATCATAAGATCTTTGCCTTCTCATGATTAATGAGATAAGCTGCTTGAATGACTGCTTAATTTAGTGATCTGAGATTTAGAGAACTGCTTTGAGAGTATTGGTAAGTAAATTTGTTCACAGTGTGAGAGGTATTTAAAATAACAGCAGTAGCTTGAGAAGGATGCTCTCCACTTAAAGGATGTAACATTGCTAATAAAAGTCAGTGTATGTGGAGAAACCAGAGCTGTACTGTGTCACTCTGGTTAATTTAGAGCAGCCAGTTGTAACTCGGGTTGATTGCCATTTTTGCCTTTGCCATTGCCATTGCAATCTGTGTTGATGTCATATTTTATTGATTATGCAGTCTCTGAAGGCAGCAGGAAGGGAAGCCAGAAAGTCCTGCCATGCCAGGTCCAGGTCTTTGGAGGGACTGAGTGGACTCTGATTTGCACACATTTGGTTCTCTTGCCAATTTGTGGCTTCACTCAGTAACAGGGCTGAGCAAATCTCCAGAGGTGCAGATGGGGAACAGCTCCACTGCTTCTTTATCATCTTGGCCCTCTTCTGCTTCTTGAGTTCTGTACAGCTGGGTGGGCTCATTTATTACTCTCCCATCTTCTTTTTCTTTGGCTGAATTGTCCTTAGTAAAATATCCTTATGTTCCTCACATCCTTGAAAGCTGTGTGTTCATTGAGTTTGAGGGTGGTTGAACAGACCAGTTGTTCACTGAGATTTGTGTTCCTGTCCAGTCTCAGCAGAAATGGACAGAAATGTTCAGGATTGTGGGTCTCAGGAGCTGCAGTGTGTTTCTGTCATGGTCAACTTTCACCACTTCTGGCATGTTCTGGGAGCTTGTCCAGGGATGTTGGTTGCCATGGCTCTGGACTTGTGCACTTGGTTTCTCACAGTCTTATGCATTGTCTGATCAATCTGGCAGGAATAAAGAAACAGATTTAATGACTGTGCTTGTATGAATTGCCACAAATTTTGTCTCTGTTCCAGAAGTTATATCAGTTGTGTGTTGGTCAATGCTCAGCATCAATAGATTTATACTGGGTTTAATAAGGCATTTCAGGAAAAATGCTGCAAATCCTTTGTTTCTTTTCTTTGCACAAACTGTAAATAAGCAGCTTGCAGCTTCATGTTGTTTAGTGAATTCTGTTCAAGCAGATTTTCTGCCTGTCATGTTGACCCAACGGATGATTGATAGCACACAGTGTTTGTTATTATTTGGTTGGTTTATTCCTGATTTATTACCTGTGCAATAGTTGATAAATGCCCTCATAATATGCAGAGTTGAAATTAAAATAGCAAACTCAAAACAGTGGTTTCACTTGGGTTGCCTCATTTTGGTAGTGTCGCATTTGACTCTGTCATAGGGTTGCCAAAAAATTCTGGCAGGAAATGGGAAAGCGATGAGTCTTTGAATATAACAGTCAAAAACCTGCAGTCCTGAGAACTCCCACACATCTGACTGGTGTTTGCCTCCTCTGTGTGTTCCCTCTAAGTGGCTGCATCATCAGTTTTGTTTACATCTGAAAAATAAGTGAAATGCGGTTGTCTCGCTTTTCCTAATGCCTCCTTTGAATGTGAATGTTGTCTAATGATGTGTTTCTACTCTTCTAAGAGCTAGGTGAGTTAATTTGAAAAATTCACCAGCAGCCCAGAGCAGTGAGTGCTTGTAATTGCCCACCTGGCGTGCAAGATAGGCCTTTATTTAATAGACAGCTTCAAAAGCTCAGTGAGTTTAATTAAAGTGTATGCAAGAATAAAAGTGAGATTGAAAAGGCAGAAGTGGAGGGGAAGAAAGAACAAAACCAGAAGAAATACAAGTGACTGCTAAAACTGTGTTAGTCTTTCAGGAAAGCATTTTCAGGTGAGTTCTTGAGCATCAGCACAGGACACACGTTAGCTGTAGAGCAGGACTAAAACCAGCTGGGTCAAACACACAGAATCTGAAACAGGTTATGAGGCTGGAAGCGTTTGGAACCAAACCCTGAAGAGACTGGTCAGAGCTCAGACACAGAACTGGAATATTCATTTGTACTGCAAATCTTTGCAGTGGGCAGACCCTTCTTTGGGAAATGGGCAACACCCTTGTTTGTGAGCTCTGGGGTCACTTCTGTGGTCATTTTATTTCTGTATGTGTGTTCTAAAGAAGATTCTTAAATGATATTACATGTAATCCAGGGATGACTTGCTGATATGGACAGAAAAGACTAATGTAAATTTTATTAAGTACAAAGAATTAATAATTGAAAGTTGTCATTCAGTGTCTCAGTTTTCAGTGTGATATGGAGCTGAAGTTGTAGCAGTAAGAACTGCCAAGCCATCTGATTTGTCTGTGAAATATTAATCTGAATGATGTGGAAATTTTCTGAGATTTTAGTATAAATACTGAAATATCAATTTGGCTCAAGTCCAGAATCCTATGATGCCTTATTCAGCTTGTGTTTGAGAAGGAAAGCAGAAAGGAGCAAAGAAAAAGTAGTGAAGTAACAGGATGTAAAATAGATAAACACCAAACTGAGGGGAAAAAGGTTATGAATTGGTAAAATTGTGATGGTTTTTGAAGATAATGAACGGTAGGGTCAGGAGAAAACTACCACTTCAAAACACTAATTTCAAACATATGCATGTGGCTAGGTCTGTATTTAGACAATTAAATTAATTCTTTGTGTACTTCATCTATTTAAATCTGGGTATAGCTCCCACTGAAATCCTTAGTGAGGTGTGGCACGGGCTGCAGATTGAGGGGTGCTCTGGGCATGGCTTCTGCATCTGCTTCAGTGTCATTCATTGCTCTTTGCTGTGAAGGATGGAGTCAGACAAAAGTGTTGAACAATTTGTAAGGTTATAAATAATTGTGCTTCCATTTCTTTGTACCTTCTATTTTTTTAGCTTGTTTGTGTATTTTAAACTGTGATAATAACTGGTATAATCTGGCCAAGGATACTGTTTCCTGTTAGATGGAATGCTGTAGGAATTCATATAATGGGATATTTTAAATCTGTATTCAGATCTTTATTATTTTTGTCTCTAAACAAAAATTTACAGAGTTCTTTGTTGTTTGTTGTGATAGCAGTGATGATTTATCATGATCTTTCACCTTTTCTCCAGGGCTGTGTAGTCATCAATAGATGTGAAAGGATTTTATGTCATGATAGTGAATTTCCTCAATTGCTCTGAGACATGGAGCTGAATAATATGTGCTGAAATAACTTAATTTACTGACAACTTGTATTTGAGACTTGTGGGGAAAATTGACTGTCCCCCCCACCCCGCTCCTTGCTATGGATACGTAATATTTAAAGGAGAATATTCTTTAGTGAAAAGATTAGGAATTAGACCAAAAAAGTCCATATTGCTTCACAATTCTTTCTTAAACCACACAAACACAATTTATGTCTTTCTAAATGTAAATAATCAATTATTGGACCCCTTTACCAGAACACTGCAGAAATGGTTCATGTCAGTATTTGCTAGGGCTTAGCAAATATTTCTTTGTTTCTGTTCCCAGCTCTTGGTTTTGTTGCTGTTAATCCTCTGCTGAAAAACTCATGAATGCCATCATAGGTAAATCACTTTACCATTTCTTTCCAGAGTTAAACCTTGACCCGAAGACAGCTGAGTAACAACTGAAAGAGCTACTTTATTTAAAAAAAAATAAATATTAGCTTCTCAAAGTCTTTGTTTCCTCAGTTTTCCATATATTTGTTAGCAATGCCCCAGCACCAAGAACAGAGAGGTTATTGTCTACTTCTGAAGGGAAAAGCTGCCTTTGGGTACAGCTCAGGTGTGGTTTAGCTTGTCTGAGCTGATTACTGACATGGTCATAGACATCTTTTATTTGTCTCCTGCTGCTAAAGTGTCCTTTCCATCATGTCCTTCAGTTTTGTAATTTCATCCATTTTCTCTGAGTTCAGGGTTTTTTTGGCAGGGGGATTTAATTTTGTTCTCCTCAGTCTTTGTAGTACATTATTTGTTGGCATTGGTGAGACTCCCTTCTACTTTTTACCACTTTTGAAACTGGTATCTGGTTTGGTTTACTTGATGAGATGCTCGAAATAATGAAGTTAGGTTTAAGTTATCTACAGCTCTTACCTAACCCTTCACATTTTTGTTCAACAGTGTAATAGACTTTTTGTCTGGTGGCTTCCCTACAGTGGTGAGGAAATTTATAGATAATGAGAGAAGAGGAAGTCTGTCCCTTTCCATGGGTCTGCATGGTTTGGAGTAATAAATCCCATAGCCTGAAAGATTTAATGTTTGATACTCAACGTGCCTGTGATAGGGAACTCAAATATTCCTCCCAGATCCCTCACCAGGACTGGACAGTTTTCTATTAGTCTGTAATTTTGCTGTTCTATAAAGACCTGTCTGATTTCATCTTCGTTCTCTGTTTTGGCACAAGTGAGATTTGAGGGCTGCTCAGACTGAGGGGAAGCATTCTCAGTGTTGTACATCATGGCTCACCAGGTCCTGCAGGTTACACTGATTTCCTGACTTTCCTAGGGGTTTGCACCTTCATAAAATGCAAGTTGTACAGTGAATTTTAGATGCTAATTTACTTGCTGTAATTGAGCACTAGGCTTTCTGCTGCAAGTGTTTCTTTAAAGATAATGTATTTGTGTCAACTACGTGGCAAATGCTGGGTACATATTCTTGAACTTGTATGCAAGCAGAACCATTAATTATCAGCTATCACTGAGCCAGTCCTGAGCTCGTGTTGTCTGTTGGTGTCAATTCAGGTGAGTGAATTCATGTGATAAATAGTAATAAGTATAATAAAACAGGAGCAGTGCTAACCTAACAGCACACTTGATGTGTCAAATAGAGCATTTTTATGGCCAAACAAGCATTTAATTTTTGTAATAACAGATGATTTGTGGAGCTGGTGCTTCTTTGAAAGGAAGAGAGATGAGTAGATTTTTGACAAGCTGTACTTGCTGTCTGGTTTACAAAAGCCATGTTTTGCTTTGTTGCTATTACAGTGCCAACAGGAGGGAAGAGATTACTGTCTTTTGTTTGAGCTGTTTGCAAATTGTACTCCTGTTATGCTCAGAAAAAGCCATTCCTCTAGAGCCTTAATGTTTCATTAAATTATACTGGGTTTTGATGGGGAGGAAGGACAATGGAGAACACTTTAAAAAGCTTAAAAAAGGTTGTGTTTCAACATGTATGAGAAGAGGTTTGGGTGTTCTGTGTTTAAAAAGGCAGAAAGTTGCCATTGCCTTGTGGTTTGGGGTGATTTTTTGTGGGTTTTGTTTTTGTTTTAGTTTTGTTTTTGGTGTTTTTTTTTTTTTTTAAATTTTGTTTGGTTTGGCGGGTTTTTTTCCGCTTGAATATCAATTTTTCTCGTTATCTTTAAGAAAGAGTTTTGACACTTCTCAAAGGGGACAGGCTGGAAAAAAAAGCTGACTTGCAAAGAGATCTGCAGAGTAATTTCTGTTAATGCATTTTAGGCAATATAATGTTAATATAATAAGGTTGCAGATAAGGTGGTCACATTCTCATTTGGTGCAAACAATAATGCATAATGCATTCTCCAAGTTACAGATTCATTCCAAGCCTGAAGCTTAGAGAATTGGATAAGTTTCCTGATTTTTAAATTCTTTTTGAAGTTGACTGTGGGCATATTTCAGCAGCAAGAAATGATTAATAAGTTTGATTTTGTTAACTTGTATGTTGGGGTATTTTAATTCTTGCTTCTGAGCCACGGAGTTTCAATTTTACTTCCCTTGTTAACCCTTTGTGGGGGGTGGGTGACACAGTTTTAAAATACAGCTCAAAGCCAAATGGAATATTTGTGGCAAAATGTCTCTGATCTTCTGATGTCATTTGTAGGTATAAAGAAGTCCTATCATTAGGAGGACAAATCTGCTATTCCTGTATGGAAGTGCTGCCTTCTGGATAATTAATGAGATTATGTAGCAAAGAGTCTCTTTATTTTTGTATTTATATATTAAAAGGAAATATGAACAGAGCAAACACTAGAAAAATAAGATCTATATACTGCAGGTTAAAATACTTGCATGCATTTCATTTTTAATGTAGTTTTTTTTTTCCCATCTGGGCATATTTTCCCTGGATTTTCAGTTGGTGCAGAGATAAATGGAGTATCTGCACAGCTCAGAACACCATTGAAAAGAAATACAGTAGAAATAGCTGATAAAATGGGCTTATAAGGAAAAAAGCATAGCACTGTTGTAGGGAAGAAAAAGGTTATTCTTTTCCAGGGCAACCACATTGCTTCACTTTGCTTTTGCTTTATCAGAGGAACATGTGGGGTGACAGACTAATGAGATGAGAATGAATGTGGTACCTGTGTTATTTGAGACACCCATGCAGGCACAGCAGCAAAGTCCTTTTGATAGGGGAAAAAGCACATTTCCTGTCAGAGAGGTTTCCAGCTGTCTCTGGAATTCCTACTCCAGTGGAGGAGAAGGTGCAGGATTGAAGATGAGACTTGGAGGGTCAGGGGAACAGCCTTGCAGAGGGGAAGGTCCTGGAATATGTTGAGTATTTAACAGCACAATACTATTTGTAGCTCATTTGACCCACTTTACACACCCAAGAGCTGTGTAAAGCCTTTCCTTTGGTTCAGGAAGGCAGGAGCATCCTCCAAGCCCTTGAATTACTCACAGCATCATTCCACTGCAGTTTCTGCTGGTGCCTGGAGCAAGTGTTTGCAGCGTTCCTCCAGCTTTACCCTGCTCAGTTAGGGGTGGGTACTCGTGCAGAACTGGCAGCTCCACCTCTCAATCACAACCTTTTACAGGAGAATTTCATACTTTGAAAATAAAGCAGTAGAAAAAGTGTAAAATACAAAACCAGTGGAAATGGTGGAAGTCAAAGATACGTTAAAAGATGACCTCACTATTCTTGTCACTCTTTGTATGTGCTCCCTTTCAATATAGGAAAGAAGATAGTTCTAGAAAAAGACTTATTTTTTAACTACTGTATTTTAAACTCAAGACTGAGGTTACTGTTTTTATGACATAGAAAACAAATACATACAGACCAAAGTGCTAGGATAAATGGTCCAAGGAACATTAATCACCTGACATTTGTCATCCTAGTTTCCCTTAACACAGCAATTTTTTTTCTGAAGAGATCCATCTGATGATACTGCATCAAAGTAATGAATTATTTTTCCTATTTTTACCTACTACTTCTATTTGAAGAGGGTGTTCTAGTCCTAGGAACCAAGGTAGTCAATGTGGTATAAGTGAAATGACTTGCAGGTGGGTATGGGACTGATTGGAAAAATGCTGTAGCATAGTTCTTAATTTGTTACCAAAATTAAAGTTGTACTAAAATTAGGTATTTTTGTATTATTTAGTATTATATAGGCTCCAGTAGTATTTGTTACATCCAAGAGCAGGGCTGGCTGGTGTGCTGTAGAAGACAGGACTGCAATTCAAAAGGGCACAGACACCTTAGAGAAATGGCTGGGAAGGAATGAAGTGCAGTTGAGCCAGGGACAGATGTAAGGTTGTGTGTCTGTCTTCAGACAGAGATTGGAGAGAAACAAGCTGGGTACCAGCTCTGTGGGAGCCTAGAACTTGAGAGTGGTGACAACATCCCAGTAATGTCTGTCTGGAAAAAAAAAATCTAACATTTACTAAAAATAACATGAGTATTGTTGAATTTCTTGGGGGGAAAGGACATTTATTGTCCTCTGGTGCTTCTTTCCAGGACTTATTCTTATGAGTGTCTGACTGAAATCCTTTCAGCTTACAGGTATCTGTGAATACACTGCAGCACTGTGGGCAAACCCACAGAAGAGAAGGAGATATATATCCCTATTTGTGTTTCAACACTTGTTATATTTCTGGTACCATGTCTGGGGAGATTTGCAATTTACTAATATTAGTAGATTGCTGGGGGGTTTTGTTGTTGTTAGCATGTACTTGAAAATACAAAAGTAATCACTTGAACAGGACGAAGGTATGTACTTCCTACTTTTACTGAGATTGTTCTAATGAAGTTTTTGAACCTTGCACTGAGATCCAGGTTTGTGAATTTCAACCCTTTTAGGCATTTTTCCCTTAGCTATTCACCTATGAAAGCTTTTATTTTAACATAGTGTAGCACTTCTTTTTGACCCAGATTTTTTTTTTCAAAATTTGTATTTAAACATGTTAGTGGAATGACAAGATTAAAAGCACTTTGAATTACTTTTAGTGCAGTGCAGTAAAAGCACCAATATCCTAGGAATCGCTTCAGAGATTAGAATAACATTGTTAGCTTGAAAAAATTCTTCATTTTTCCACGTGATTTTGAATCTGTCTGCTTTTGATAAAGGCACCTCTCAGTGGCCCCTGTCAGATTGTCAGTGCTGATAGTGTGGAGCCAGATATCTCCCTGCATTGTGCTGCCCCTGTATCTCCATCCTCATCAGTATTGACCTTTTTCTGGAGGAGCCATATCTCACAGACAACACCCCTCCTGCTGTGTTTTGTGTTTTTAACAGATATGTCCTGGGTTACTCTGGCAGCACAGACTCCTCCCATTTGTCGCCTGCACTCTGCTGGGTCACAACAGGCAGGATGTGACTGTGTTTAAGTCCCTGTGCCTCTCTTCTGAGCACATTTGCCTTTCCTGCTGCTCCAGCTCTGCTCTCTCACAACTTCAGAGCCAGCAGGGTGAGAGCTCTGGATCCCTGCAGCAGCCACAGCAAAAGTGAACAGGAGACCCTGCCCAGCAGGGAGCCCCCACCTCTTCATGTCCCACCTCAAATTCACAGTAATGGTGGATATGTGGGCTCAAGGAATAGGCAGGGCTGCACAACAGTACTGCAAACAAAGAACATAGCATCCACAGAGTAGTAACTAATTAGCAACTTCAATAACTGGTATTGCTAGACTTCAAATTGAACAGCATCAGCAAAACCCACATAGATTCCCCTGTACTGCCAGAGGAGGGGGGAATCTGCATGAAGAAGGAAGGGAATCTTGATTGTGCTTTAATAGACTTAAGCTGTGTTTGTAGCCATTAATTTTCCCTTTACATAAATTTATTTAAAAAAAAAAAAGGGATTTCCCAGTATTAGGAAAGAGAAGGCCTTGTAGTGGTGCATAGTGTAAGAGTGGCAATGTCTGTGCTGGAAAGGCAAATAGCACTGCAATGCTTCAGGAGAGTGTAAACATTGCATCTGTGCAGGGTAGTAAGGATGGAGGGCTTTTTTGGAGGCAGATTTCCATTATGAAACCTTGTGGATGCTATGTTGATGTTTGACTGAGGAGAATACTTCCATCTGAGGTGTTTAATTTCTGTGTTGCAGCCTTTCCATCATGGTGTTTGTCTCAGGTGTTGCTGGATGAATTGAATATCACATGTTGTGCTAGCAAACCAATGGGATCCCAAACCCTATTTTTGGAGATTTGCCAAAGAAATCCCTGTACCTGCAGAGAGCTGCAATTCAGACATTCATATCTGCCCATTACCTCTCCAGTACTATTTAAACCAGTCGTTCTACTTGCCTATTCATTCATATTTTTCAGAACAGTCTGCATTGAAATTCTTTACTTTATCATTGACATCTCTGGCACTGGTTACTCTGCTAATATTTCTATTGCTCTTTGCACTGTGTTAATATTACACCTCCATAAGAGCTGTGATGGCAAATTCAGTAGTGACAGTAGAACCATGCAGGTTTGTGGTCTCTTCCTATGGTGCTCCACACAAAGAGCAGTGCAGTCCTTGGCTCAAGTTATTTTGTAGTTGATCATCATCTTGTATTTATTTTCCTCTTGGAAAAATGTGCAGATTACATTATGTAACTGTAACATAGCAGTTCAAATTCAGATTCTTTACTGCTTCAGATTAATTTTGGTGTGGCTTTTAATAGAGGCAATTCCAAAGACTGTCCTGTAAAAATCATGTATGACTTCTGTCAACATACAGCAATTAACTAGAATAAGCCTTTCTTTGTTAATCACATTGTAACCAATATACTTACTAGTTTCTTCCCTCTAAATGTATTCTGTTATGTGCATTAGATTTGAATGAGGCTTGGATTTTGCTGGTTTTTACCCTTAAAAAGATTTGTTTAATCATTGGCTGCCTCAGTAGCCTCAGGTGTCAGGATATTGCTGGACTAAGCTCCCAAATTTCAAACATAAATGTAGTGTTGGATCTCAAACTGCCTTGGTGTGTAGGATGTGCACAACCTGCTGCCTTTTGTTTGCTTCATACACCAAAGGAATCTTAAGTCCAAATACAAGTTTTTGTGGGATTGTAAGCACTTCATTGTGTAGCTAGAGAACTGAAACTCACCCAGTGGGACCACAAGGATAAGATCTCAAAATGAACTAAAATTTTCTTAGTTTTTTAAAAAATGCTTTACCTTTTAATACTGTTACATTATTTTCTCTATACACTGACTCCTCTACTGTCCTGTCACTTACCCAGCTTCATGTCTTAAGTTCTCTTTCTCTTTGTGTATGCTGGAACTCAACTGAAATTTGAAAGCTCTTAAACTCCTCCACAGGAATAAGATGAAACGACTCTTTACACGCACAAATACATTCAGGGAAAATTTAAAGGATTTATTTTGTTTTTGAAGGCTATACTTGTAATAACAGACTTAGATTTATATTCATTTTTCTGGCATGTTTATGCAAACTTTTAGAGAAAAGCTTAACTGCATCTTTTGTTGCCACGTAGTTTCAGCATGTCAATTGGTGTTTACGGAAAACCCATGGTGAGGAGATCAGAACACTTCTTTATTTGCACAGAGTGGTATTTCAAATACTAACTCAGTTTCACACATTAGTCTGACAGCTGATAAATGACATCTTAATGGTAACATTTTTTGGTTTTGTTTTCATTTGGGCTGAAATAGTTTGCTTATGTGCATCTTATTTGTTGCAAGTAGAAATTATAATCACTGAGGCCCCAGCTAAACAGATTGCTGTACAGTTCTAAGGAATAAAAAGAAAAGTATGCATTTTGTGACACATTGGCAAAAGCACAAACATTTTAAACTGTGATGATCTATAGTAATGACAAATGCTACCCTAGGATGTAAGGGGCTGCATAAATTGTGGGAAATTTACTGCAATTTTTTTTTCAATTTGCCCAATTTCTGGTAGTGTTGCTTAAGATAAACACTGGACTGTTTTAACTCTCCAAAATATGAGCTTTTCTGTCCCTGTTGGAATAACTTTACTGTAAACAAAAAACACAACTGCATCAAAAACATCCCAGCTTCAAAAGAGTGTCTTAATGGTTTCAGTGCTGTCTTATTTTCTCTAATTACTGTCATTTCGGTATTGATCAGAGAGGATTAATTATTCACTACTGCAGAAATGTACTTTCTCAGTAAGTCTTCAGATTAAGTATTTATATGGATTCTGACATTCATTCTGTTGCTTAATACCATATATTTAATGTTAATTAACCCCTTGCATCTTGTGCACTTGAGATGGGTAGAAAGACTGGCATGTGGGGATCTATCAAATGGTGGTAAAGGTCAGTGATGGGCAGTTCCAAAGTGTGTGTGGGGAATGTGTGTTCACCAGTCCTTCCTTTGCCGAGGGCAGAGCAGTTTGAGGAGAAAACTTTTTAGATCTTTTGATAACACATTTGCAGCATCTTGAAACATGGATGGCCGTCCCAGAACTGCAGTTGTAATGAATTAGTAATGTGGTAATTTATATTGATTACAGACCAGTGGAAGCGTCTGAAGCTAACCAAGGCAGATCCTGCCTTCCTTGAAAAGGAGAGAAGCAATATGCAATGTGTTTCTAGATATTTTAGGAAGTAAAATTAAATTCAGTGCCTTCAGGCTCTGCATCAAACACCAGTAAGTCAGGAAGAAGTTGGAAGAAGATGATCATGGATGATTGAAGCATTAAATGTGCTGGTCTGGATGTCAGTCCCTGGGCACCCTGCTTGGAGGAGATTTCCCATCACACTGGCACGTTTGGTCAGTTCCCCACCCACCACAAGGACCACTTGTGGTTGTCCAGACCACAGTACTTCAGTGTCTGAACCACTTGTCCAGCCCATAACACCTCAGTTTCTCTAGGATGAGGATTTGGGACTCTGTATTGAAAGCCATGGAGATACTCAGGTAGACAAGGACCATTAATTCTTCCCAGCACATTTTAAAATGTGCACATTTATACATCCCCTGCCCTGCATGATGGATGTATGTGAGAGAAAGTTAGAATGGAACAAAAAGGGATACAATTCCATGAAGGAAACATAAAATACATACACAGGATGTATTTTTTCTGGAAACTGTGGCATTGAGAAGTTGTGAGAGTTAGAGTCACTGAAGGGGTGGGACAGTGATTTTACCAGTTAAGTTTACCTGTTCTAAATTCTGCCTGCAGTACTTGCAGGGATGGGAGTAAACACCAGGTACAAGGCAAACAGTTCAGCTGCTGTGCTGTGTTACAGTGGTGTTCAGTGACCTGTGTGCAGTCTGTTCTCTCAGAACCTTGTCCTCATTGCTTGTATTGTGTGTATAAATGCCCTCTTTAAGCACAGGTACTGTCTTGAGTGCCAGCTGTAGTTCTTGTGGTGTAGATTTCAGTGGGTAAACAGGGAACACCTCAGCCCTTTTAGGCATATAAGCTTTTAAAATTACTGACATTTTCAGAAAGAAGTATAATCTCTGTATCTGTTGTCTGTAGTATATCAACATAGATTTATTTTTTTTCTCATTGCAACAATAACAATAGATTGATGATTTCTGTCATTTATCTTCTTGTGTGTTTTGTTGTGGAAGTCTGATTTTTGTGTCTGGTTTAAGATAATCTGCAGGAGAAACACTTCATATACATCACCTGTTTTTCTAAACATGGTAATCATGTCTGCAACCAACAGTATATTCAGGTCCAGCTCTGACTGTATTTATGAAGATTAGAAAGATCCCAGCAGAGTATCACAGGAGACTTAGGAATGTTCTCATTATAAAAGAAGGAAGGCTGATCCATATTTCTTAATAGCTCCTATAGTGGTAGCGACCACCATATTGCAATATGATCTTCTCCACAGTGGTCCAGATGGGCTTTACAGGAGGCAGTGACTTTGCTAAGCAGATGTTTCAGAACTATGTATATATATATATTTTTTCCCTTCTGAGTGTTACTAACTGAAATACATCAGTGTACTGCTTGACATATTCTTAAATTGTATGATTGCATTTTTCCTGTCTTAACAATAAGTTTTGATGTCTGCCATAGCCTGTTTTGAGTCTTAATTAATATATATAGTGATTGCCTTATAAGGATGAAATGTACAGATGTGAAAGGAAAAAAATCATTTGGACAGAGCCACATAGGTCTCTTCAGAAACTGCCTTTGAGATCTTGGGCAAGACACAAAGCTTCCCTGCCTTTTTTATTAACTGAAGGAAGGTGTGAATAAAGGAACTACTTTATTCATAGACATCCTGAAACACCAAAATGAAAGCGATGGAACTGCTGTAGTGGGACTGAAACAAAGGTTAGAATGCGTTATTCTGATATTTTTAGAATTTAAGGCTGTCAGTGTGTGGTTCTGATTCCTTTTATTTCTTTGTTGTGTGGTTTGGGATTTTCACATTGGGTGCTCACGGTCATTGGTAGAAATCTGAATGCTCAGTGATGAGGGGAGCCCTGTGAGCTTCAGCTTCCACTGCTGGGGCTGGCTGGGAGACAAGCAGAACCATGGGGGATTATTTAAGAAGGTGGCACAACTGCAGAAGGCTCAGCAACAGATATTTTAGCTGCTGTCGTGATTTCAGAACAGTAATTCAGTATCTTCTTGGTTGGCAGTGGGGGTAGCTGTCTCTGCTTCCCACTTCTTGTTGAAGAAAAAGTTCTGAGTGTACGTGTGTGTAGACAGCAGGGACTGCACTTTTTAAAAGGTTGCTTTATTGTCCTAGAGGTTATTCTTGGACTCTAGCTCAGTTAGAGATCAGTAGAAAATTAAACATAGTACAAGCCTGTAAATCTCACCCAGCAATAAATGACTGTGTCTAATAATTAAAGATCAGCTACTGAAGGATAGCAGCATCTCTTCCTTTTTAACTGCAGACTGCCTTTGTTCATTTTTCCTTAAAGACATCCAGACAGCAGCGTGGCTATCTGCCATCTCCCTCTGAGATCCTTCTCTGATGTTTTCCAGAGTGCTTTATTCTTATTGTATCATTCCTTTTACTGAAGGTTCAGTGTGTGTGAAGGGAGAAAGGGAAACCCATTCCAGGGAGCTCAGTGAGGCCTCCCAGCAGGACTCAGCCAGCCACTGGCATCATGCAGGCTCTGCTATTGCAGAGCTGCAAGAGCACTCACAGCAAATGCATGGTGATAAATATCCTCTGAAATATCCCCACTTACACTGCTGAGTAATTAACCATTGTTCCTTTAAGTTGACCATATGTAGGTTTTTTTATAAAATAGATTTTCTTACTGCATGTGAATTTACGCTGTTATTAAATGTTCAGAGGAGGTGTGCCTATGCATTACAAATCTGGAAGAAATAAATACAGGGAATTGCATTAGAAAAAACTAAATTGAGTAAGTACTGATAAATAGAGAGAAACATTATGAGTCTAATGTTTTCTGAATGTATTAAAAACAAGTATAGTGTTGCAGTTGTGAATGAAATTACATCTGATCTGTTAATTTTGTAATGTTAAGAAGAACCCCAAATTTTGTGTATAAAATTTCCATTGACTTGAAGTGATTTTAATTATTTTTTTAATATCCCTGTGTATATAGACTGGTATGGGAAGAGACCAAAAATATGGAGAAATAATACTTTTAGCTGTTATTCAGACAGACACATTTGTGAGTATCTGGGGTCTCCACAGGTCCTGGCAGCAGCTGAGCAGAGCCAGCAGGTTCCTCCTGCCAGCCCAGTTCTCCCAAGTGTGGGAGGTCACCAGGTGTGCTGGTCACTGTGCCACGGGTGGCACCTCAGCCAAACCTGCTCCTCGAGCCACAGGTATTTCTGGTATTCAACAACAAATAAACTCATCCTGCAAAATTCATTTGGTAAGAACAGCATAGCATGGCACATTTTTGGTACATCTGAGGGCAGCGTTGGTTTCCTACGAAAATAAAAAGTTTTCCTCCTACTTGTAATTCTAATGTCAGTAGCTTGGATGAAAAGCAAATGAAATGCTACTTTTTGGCTTCTCTGCAACTTCAAAGGCAAAGATTTTTCTAGGTTTGGATGAGTTCTTTCTTGGTAAACACAACAGCTCAAAGAATACCTGCAGGTCCTTGAAAAGACCAGTCAGACTGCAGCTTTTTCCAGCTGACTGCTCATCACACACTACTCACTACTCATCTCTAGCCTTGTTTTTTTCCCCCCACTTCCATGCAGTTTCATTTGTATACTCCATAAATAGTACAAAAGAAACATCATGTAGTCCCTACATAAGATGAAAGGGAAAACTAAGGCAAACATTTATACTTGTTAGCATCTGAAAAAAATACTTTGAGGAGTATTTAAAAATGTATTTGGACTTCAATTTATTTCACTTAGGAGTTTGAATACATAGCTTGATAATGGATTTTCTAATTGCTAAAAATAATTAATAAAGACTTCAGCTGAAGAGAATAGATTGGAAAATAAGTGAAATAGAGTATCCCATTAATTGTTGAAATGGATCTATTAAAAGTGTTTGTAAGTTTTCTTTGTGTATTTTCTGGAAAGTAAATTAAATAGGCCTAAATTTTGAAAGCAGTTTGGTTGTGTTGTTTTTTTGTTGGGTTTTTGTTTGGTTTTTTTTTTGTTTTTTTTTTTTTTAGATTCAGTTAAGTAGCAGCAGTATTATTGTACTGCTGTGCCACAGACATACATGCTTATTTTAGATGCTCTATCCAGAGATTATTGCTGTGATTAGATAAGGGGAAAAAGCATACTGCAAACTATTGGGAAGGGTGAAAAAATTCCCAACAAAGCTGCCCCAAACCCCAAAGCATTCAGAAGTTGTATAAATTCTTCTCTCTATCCTGTTTATCCTACTATCTGTGTCCTTTGGAATTTCCTTAGTCAGTGTTCTTCACTGGGACCTAGTCTGGCTGAAGGAATGGCCAACAGAAATCTGACCAAAATCAGAGGACAGGTGAGTTCTGTGTGTGGGAGATGTCCACAGCAGAGCAAGATGTGCTGGTCAGAGGTGTTAACAGGGAGGCAATGATGGAATATGAGGAAAATACCTTTACTCTGAAGGTAACTAAGCATTGGAATAGGTTGTCAAGGAGGTTGTGGATTCTCACTCACTGAAAGTTTGAGATGTGCTCAAGAAAATTCCTGAGCAACCTGTTAAGCTCAAAGCTGTCCCTGTTTAAGCAGGAGTTTGGACTTCCCAATATTAATGCTATGGCCTCAAAATTCTGAGTCACAACTGCATTTTTATCGCATTAGCTGCAGCTCTGTTTCTCTGTTTTGCCCAGGAAGCTATTGGTGTATTTTCACAGACTGCATACATGTTCAGTGTGACTCTAGTTTTATAAACCAGATTCTTTTCCTGTCCATAGGTTATGTGGAGAAGCTAAGTCAAAGGATTAATTTGACCTTTTTTTTTCACCTGTCATCATTATGATATTACCTGTTGAGGGTTTGCATGTGACCTTTCTCCTGAGGCTCCTGCTATTCCACCCTTGTCCATTGTTCTGGGAGTGCTGGGAAATGAGCACAGAAACTGGAGAGGCAATGGCTCTGCTCACTCAGGGAACTTTTCTGCAGGGTTTAGAAAGTCCCCTGAAAGAAGGGGCAAGCCCTGCATCAGTGTTTGAGAGGGGATGAGTGTGCAGGAGAGCTGCACTGTGCTGGAACAGCCTGTGCTGCTGAGCAATGACAGCTGCTGGTGGTTTGTGGGTTTTTCTTTCTGCCTCCTCAGCTGCTTGGCTGTGTTCCCAAGCAGTGTTGGTGTGTGGGGATCACTGAGGCCAGGCTGTCCCAACAAAGACAAGAAATGGTCATTTTTACCCAGCTCTCAGCAGGCAAGGGCAGTGCCTGTCGAGTTTATCTCCTTGAAAGCTTTGAGGGAAAGGAAGGGACCCTGAGCTGCACAGCAGATGGGAGATTGTGAGGAGTGAGTGCTTCTGATCAGGGAGAGGTGCAGGTCCTGTGCAGGGGAAGGAGGCTGGAAAATGTGCAGATGAGCATTTTGCAAACAGGAAAATTTTACAGTGACCAAATGTATTTTGACTAGCACAATGAAGTAGTGAAATCTGGGGACAGGCTGGCTTAAAATTAAGTAGTAAATAGTAGTAATAGTAGTATTTGATTTTACAAGTGGGAAAACTCTGGGAAAGAAATTAATCATTCCTTTGAAAATAGGTTTGTAATTTCTTCAACAAGCCTTCTATCTTGTCTTCTTCCTAAGGAACTAGTTCAGTATTGCCAAATATATGTCCAGCCACTAAACTTTTTTTGAGTGAATAGCACAGTCTGATTTTTTTTCTTTTTTTTACACATAACTCTTCAGCAATTTCTTGATTTATTTATTTTTTGGTTTTGATAGGAAAGGTTTTGACACATCAGGAAGCCATGACTCTTCTTTTATAAATTTGTTTTTTGTATAAAAGGGTTTTTAAGCAAGAGAGAGGCCAGCTTTTTCTTGATGATAGTTTCCTAACTGATTTATGTGTAACTTAAGGGATGTGAGCAGTGAATCTTAGATCCTAATGAAGTTATTTGACTAACTCAATGCCTATCTTAGTTACGCTTTCTGCTGAATTTATTTATGGATTTATACATTTATTTGGATCTCATTCATGCAAAGAAGCCTTCAGATGAGGGTTCCGAATTAAGTCAGTGAGAGTTCTCATGTGCATATATATATATTTAAGAGGTATAGAATTATCACAGTGCCTGTTCTGTGTTCCTAAAGGGGCATTTAAGGCTACAGATCATGTCTGGATTTCGTGGGATTTCTCACATCCAGGTTCCCAGTTTAATCTGTATCATGATGCTTTCTTTTGCGAAGGGTACAGTGGTGCTGTGCAGCCAAACCCACTGTCTGTACACTCAGAGCAGTGTTGGACATGCCCAGGATGGGTCCTGCAGGGTTTCAGAGCAGCTCATGCTCTGGGGCCATGGGTGTGCAGGAGATGTCCTGGTGCAGAGCCACCTGAGGCTGCCTGGGAGCAGTGACAGTGGCCCTCGGGTCCCTGTGCAGTGACACGGGACTGGCTGCAGCTCCTGACCGCTGTCAGGGGTGCCTGCAGTGAGTGATGGGATCAGGAGCGCAAGCCTGGCTGGCTGGAATTGAATCTCACACGTAAAATGGGTCTAAAACAGTCTAAATAAGCTCAAAAGAGTCTTGGAGACTTTCAGCTCAACACACTGGTGTTTGGGAAACCTTCCCTCCAGTGTGAAGGGGATACTTGGATGTTTGCTGTTTCTGAGTAGGTGGTACAGAATTCTGCTTTGTTTGCAGTCATGTATGCAGCTCCTAGGAAAGGATCATTATTAAGTGTTTAACCATTAAAAATACGTGCTTGAATCCTTTTTTTGACGAAGTTTTGGATCCTAAAATATTTGAAAGTTCAATCATGTGTAGTGAGAGAAATTGACTTCTAAATTCAGTTACCTTGTAATAAAGACTTGGTCCGGGCTTTTCAAAAGGAAAAAAAGAAAAAAGAAAAAAAAAGTCTTCTGAGTGGTGGAAATAAAATTTAGGTGTCCTGAGTGCGTTCCAAGACTTACTTTTGTATATTGACTGACTTGCAACTGTTGCCGTTATTGTCAACTGTTGACATAAATGTCAATTGACATTGTAGATTTCTAAAAACATTATCTGGGTTTTGCTGCCTAGGGCTCGTGGGGTTGGTTGTTTTTGCATTTTTTGATGTTCCTTTCATAGGAACTCTGATAGTTTATCTGAATTGCTCAAATATAAAACCAAGTACAAAAATTATTCTAAAATAACAACTTTGAAAAAAATCCAAACGAGAGAGATCAGTGATTTTGATGTGCAGCATTTTGTTAGGATATTATGCTAAACCAGCAAGTTTGAACTGAGTATCACTTGCCTGCAGACATGCACTTCTATTATGGTCTGTTACAATTGTCTGGTGTTTCATTAAATGTTGGTTGGTGTCAGTTTGTTGCCTTTATTTAATGAGGAGTAATTTAATTTCTGGAAAAGTGAGTTTTGAAAATATTTTGCATAAAAATTCTGTTATTACTGGAAGAAGCCATAATTGTTGAGAAATGTGAAGTTGAAAGATCCCCATTATGTAATTGTTCCATTAAAATAAGGGCAGGCCCTACTATTTACTTGCTATTTAAACCTGAGTTAGAATAAAATGTATTGTCAAGTCATTCAGATGCCTTGACATTAATTTACCATTAAGGCAAACAACTCCTTTGCATCATGAGAGCAGTCTTGTGGAATATACATCCTTGAAAACTGGGACAGGCTGGGCTTTGAAGTGTATTTCCGTGGCAAATTTTACTTTTTTTTTCCCCCAGTGTTGTGGGTTTTTCCCTCTCATTGTTTCTAACCAAACATAAAGAAGATAATTCACGAATGGATCTCATGCTGAAATGTGGGATCCTAACTCCACTAATTCAGTGGTTGGGTGTTACATTAAATGACTGCACTTCTCACTGTGATTTGCTCTACAGCCTTGAATAAATCACAAACCTTGCACTCTTTCAAATCCTTTTTTACATTAAAACTCTTGATGAGAAGGGAAAGAGGGCTGTATGCTGAAGTGCTGGGTCGACATTAGAAATTGTAGGTATGTCATGTAAACAGCCTGCACCTGAAAATGCTGATTGAGGTCAGTCCTGCCATGTTCTCCCGGCAGATGAGAACAGGAATGAATTGAACTGGTTTGCATTTACAGCTCGATCCTAACCCCAGCAGCTCATCACGGGCTGCAGTAACCTGAGAACTGAGAGCAGTTTGAGAACTGAGAGCAGCTTCTCACTTAGCTGACCAGGGCGTGGTGCTTCTGAGAGCAGAAGGGGCCAGCAGATCATTACTAATGAGTTCAGCTCTCACTGCAGTGGGAGTCTGGAGGCTGCACCCAGCCCTGGAACAGTTTAATCTGTTCCAGTCTTCCCCCAAGTCTCCAAACCTATGAATGGGATGGGCTGGGATGCTGCAGACCTGCAAACCTTGAATGCCTAAATCCACAGACAGCAAACTGATGAAGAGGTGACAGGATCAAAGAAGTAAATGCAATCTAAATATGAATATTAACATGATTTAGTTATATTTTTGTTATTCAAAAACTTCCCTGAACATTGGTCATGCAGAGGCAGAACCAGCATGCATGCTGGATCAGGAACTAGCTAGCTATTTTTAGGAACACTGATACAGGTTTTTCTTCATCCCTTTCCTAGAAAGCCAATATTAACACACAGTTTCCCAAATCTGGAGACTTTTCAGGGTTAAGATTTCAGTGTTGGTGGTGGATCAATGGAAGTTAGGTCATGGCCGAACACAAATGGTACTTTCAGGAGCTCTACCTTTGAAAAGAAAAAATTTAAGCTCATCCTCATGTAACTGCCATGAAATAATTCAGTAAAACAATTTAAGAGGTACTTGTACTTGGAGCAACTCAGTAAATCAGACTTTACAAGAGCAAACTGATTAGATGAATCACTGACTCTACAGATGCATTGGAATAGAATGTCATGTGATTTTATTTTTAAAATGAGAACATTTAAATGAACATTTGCAGGCCTAAGTTCCTAAATAATACCCTCTGTTCCAGAGATGCAGTTCAGCAGCTTTCCATGTGAATGTTTTTCAGGCAGTGGGTAATTCTCCAGGAATTGTGCCCTTAGTTTGAGGGGACACTCGGGGGGCTCGTGCAGCACATTTTGGAGAGGCTGACAGCCTGTGTGAGCTGTACCAGCAGAGGATGCAGAAACATTTGCCTGCTCTTGCTGAAGCCCAGGTTCTAGGTGTGTGAAATCAGCAGCCCTGTTCATGCAGGTCACCTCTCTGTAGGTGTGATGCTTTATTAAAGGTTGAACTGTAAGCTTTCCCAGACTGAATAATTGCTCTGTGGAACAAAGTGTCATTTCTAGACACCTCGAGGTAAGCACATACTGATGAATCAGCAGAGGAAATCAGGACTAGACTGATGAACAGCAGTCTTGGAAAGCTCGACAGTGAGGACAATCTCCAGGAGAGATTCTGATCTCTGTGATATGCAGGATGTAAAGACAGATAACTGAGAGATACAAAAATGGAAACCAGGGCTTCTGCATTGTCTGGAGAAGATAGCAAGCCAGCTGCTTAAAAGGAGAAGCAAGAAAATGTTCCTTTTTTGGTTTGCTGAAAGTCATTTAAGAATCTGAGGTGGATTTTGTGGGGGTTTTTTGGTGGTTTTTTTTTGGGTTTTTGGTTTTGTTTTTTTTTTTTTTTTTTGGGTTTTTTTTTTTTGTGTTTTTTTTTTTTTTTTTTTTTTGGGTTTTTTTTTTTGTTTGTTTGTTTGTTTGGTTTTTTCCCCACCCATCTCTTTATTATCATATAACCTTGTCACATATCTTCTGATTAAAGTTATTGCTTTTTTCTTGAGCTAGAGGGTGAGGTTTGTGGGCAAGTGGCTACACTGGTTGCATTGTTTGCTTTGCTTTTCCTCTGCCTGAATTACAAAGCGTTTCTTTCCCAGGGATTTGGCAGAGCTGTTTTGCAGCTCTGTAAACTGGGGCCTCGACAGAGGCCATCTCTAGCCAGCACAGCTTCCAGTGTATGTCCAGAGGAAATCAGGGATAGATTTCATTTCAGGTGCCTAAAGGCTGCACTGACAGGAGCCAAAAAAAGCCCAAGATGATGTTCCTGTCGCAGATGGTAACAAAAAAGGCTGCAAAACTCTGGGTTCTGTGCTTGGACCCCATGGGTCACTGTGGAAGTGTCTATTCTGCTTTGTTAACTTGGTTTGTTGATGATTTTTTGAGTAAATATTTGGCAGAGTACCTGTAGTAATTAACAGTGGACTGTTCTTGGAATTCATCTTTCATTGTGTAAAAAAAAAATATTTACTGCTTCATCAACACAATTTAATTCCACACAGCTGAAAATGCATGAACAACAACCCACTTCACAAATCCAAACCAGATGTGTTTAAGACATTCTGCTTTTCAATGTATGGTAATTCAAATGTTCTGCCTGGAAAAATTACTTTATTGAAACCAATCAGAAGAAAAAAATAATGTTTACAGAGGCAACATCATGTGCTCTTTAAAAGTCATAAATGACAATGATTGCTAGAGAGTGTTGTGAGAAATAAATGTGTCATTTGTTTTAAGATTTGCAGTCCTCCACCATTAGAGTGAGTAATTTCAAGACTGTACTTCTTGGAAAATAAGTTTCTTAAAATACTTGCTTATTTATTTATTTTAATAGAAGGGAAGAAGGAATATGGATGCAGGTCTTGTAGTAGAAAAACTTTGCCTCATAAAATACAACAGAGTACATCATCTTGAATATACTAAATGAGTATAGGTAGGCTTAAGGTATTTTGAGTTAAATAAACTTTTTTCATAGTAGTTTCCTTACAGTACTCTGCACCCTGGTTATTACTTTGGCCAGTTGCTTTTCCAGATGCTTCCAAACAGAATGCTTGGAAAACCTTATGTTGTATGAGTACCCTGGAGTGGTTTTGGGACAAGAGGTCCTCACGTGCACACTTGCACACAGCATCTGTCTCTGTCAAAGAGCACATTGGTTTGAACCTTTTTGTTGGAGGATGTGTGGTTGTTTTTTGTATTTTAAACAGTTTGTCATGACATTAAATTCAAATTTTAAAAAAAGTGAGACCTGAAGACAGGTTGGATTTATTATTTGAAGTTCTGTGTTGCCTTTTTGGCCTCTGCTTGCCCTCGCTTGCTGCACGCCTAAGCCAGGTCAAGTATTTTAAAGAGGTAATATGAAATAGCATTATTTATGATAAGAAATATTGTGCTTGCTTTCTTCAAAGGGTGAGTGATAGGGCATCTCTTCAGGATATTTTCTTCTTGACATATTTCATTTAAATTTCATATTGAAGACACAGGTCCTTGGAGGTTTCTAGGCTTCTCAACACAATGCCTTGAGCATTCAATCTAAATTCAGGTTTGACCCAGCTTTAAGAAGGATGCTGGACTAGCTAACATCCCCTGATCCTTTCCAACTTGGATTCTGTGATTTTGTGATTTAGAAGGAGAAATAGCTGATTCATTACATTTGCACTTTATAAGCTGCTAATTACTTCGAAGTCTGGTGTTTTGGGTTCTCATCCTTATTTGTGAAAACTTTGATCAAAATGAAAATTAAATTTGAGACAGTGGAGGTAGAATGGTTCAAGCATTCAGGTTTATTTCCCGACTCTGCTGTAAACCACACAGTGGATCACTTTGTTTCTCTGTGGCTTGCTTGTGTTTCTGTTAAAGGTTAATAATGATCCTTTTCACCTCTTTATTTTGTTTTAGAGTACTTTTTTTCAGGACAAGATCTGTCTCTGTGTACTTTCTTGAAGAAAGGGAAAAAAAGCCCCAGACAACGACTTTTGTTGTGATTTTATATTACTTCTGCTGGGGGTTGCCAGAAGCCATTGTCAGTGCTGTGCCTGTTCAAAAGTGATCCTGTTTGAGCAAAGAGGGTGTTTGTGGAAAACTGCTCTCAAAAATAGGCTGCACTTGCTTCTCCCTCATGCCTGCTTTGTGGGGGATTTTTTTATGCCTTTGGGATGGCAGAAGTTTAGTTTGGAGTTTGGAGAGATAGAGGGCTCTGTAAGAGATGTATTCAAAGATTATTCCATCTTTGCCATTTTGAAGGCTTTCCATAGAACCGGGGCTAAGTGAAGATGGAGAAGGCAGAAAAATGATGCTATTTATATTCATACTTTTCTAAATGGACTTGAGCTGAATAGAGGGATTTTTCTCTTTATGTTTTCCATTCCTTTCATAGTCCTGTAGTGTATCAGTCAATAAGGCCAACGAGCTGTCGTGATACAGAGATTTATTCAAGATGCTTTTCCCCACTGAATATCTAATGAAACTTGCATCTAGTGGAATGAAACTTTCTGTAGTGCTAACCTAGGGGAGGTTTGCATCCTCTGCCTAAACTGGAACAAGTCGAGAATCTTAACTGCTATCTACAGTGTTTTATAAACTTTGCTTGAATATGATACTTTAGATCATAGTAAATAAACACAGAGAATATTCTATCTGTGACAAACAGTGGATCTTAAAATGTTTCATATCATTAAAAAGATTTGAGATCAGTAACTAATGTGCTGAAGCCTTTAACATCCCATGTTTATTGCTGGGTTTGAAAATAACGAAGTAGCTCTACTGTTTGTTCTAGTACCTCTGTCAAAGTGAACTCCTAGTTGCTGAAATACCAATGTCACCAGAGGTACCCAAGGCTCCAGGGGGAGGGAGCTGCTGTATATTAGAGTTTTAAGATACTTGCTGAAGCACAGAATAATTTCTTAGTCTTTTTCATGTTATAGCTTCTCCCCAGATACAACTGAAATGAGATGCCAAAGTTGTTTACCAGCAATCCATCCCATAAATCTTCCACCAAAAAAACAATACATTTATAAACATGCAAGCCAGAGTGCATCTATGTAGCCATACATGAGCTCATGAGTGTACAGGGCTGCATTTTGATTTAAAATCAGGTTAACAATGAGATTACCAGATTAATGACATCATTTTACCAAGCCCAAATCCTGCACACAGTTGTCAGAAGTTATCCCTGGTGGCACCTGCCTGGTTCCATAAACAGACACACAAGGAGCACTCACCAGTGTTCATTTTCTCCCTGCTGCCAGCAGCCCATGCGTGTTATTAGCTCTGGCCTCTGTCCTGGTGAAACTAAACAGTGTTTGTGTCTGTCCAGGTCCTGTATGCCATAATTATGTGAGGAGGAGACTGAGTAATGAGCGTAAATCAATGAAGTGTATCAGCAAAATTAGACATTGGGATGTGCATGTCTGTCAACCAGCCCAGATCAAAGCAGAGTGGAAACAGTGGAATTAAAAGCTGAGGAGGGGGAGAAGTTTGTAAATCCTTTTGTGGGTCTGCAGGAAAAAATAAAGGTGTGTAAGGAGATATTTTTGTTTGTTTTGGTGTTATTTTTCTCAAAATCCTTGCTATGTCATAATGATGAACATTGCACAAAAGCCTAGATGTTTGCAATGACTACATATCTAATTCTTCAGCCATAAAGCCTTTATTGAAAACCACCTGCAAGGAAACTTGAATAACAATCAGAGGGGAAGGTTACCTTTGTAGTTCTGTAGTTTGTGACCCTTTACGTGGTGTGTTTTTCCTTAAAACTCGTGAGACAAATTTCCTAGGAGTAAAACCTTCATTTCCTGCATTTTGTGAAGTACTCTGCATAGCTCTGATGCTAGACAAATAATATCAAATATAGCTCACAGCAATATGGAGAATATTAACATCTACAAAGTGCAGCTTCTCACTGTTCTTAGTTTTAGGGCAGATTCTGTCCTGGTTTTTGCTATACTCTGATTTTTAGGATAGCTCAGAACACTAAACCCTCAGCCCTTGAAAGTTCTCTCCATGTAAAATGTGTCCCAGATATAAAAACTGAAAAAATTGCAGATCCTCAGACTTCTTCTGGCATTTCAAGGAATGTTCAAAGTGCACAGCTTTTGAAATAATGCCATAATCTGAATTGCTTCCTGATGTGCTCCCAGTGTATTCATCTGTCTAATTCTGTGAAGAGATGGGAGGGTCCCAGTCTCTGTACATTCTGCCTCCAGTGCTGAAGTGGGAGGGAAGGGAATAGAGGAGATGGTTGCTGGAGTTACAGGCTCTGCGGGGGTGGACAGAGGGTGGGGCTTCAGTTCTTAATTACACTTCATTAAAAATTAAGCTTTACCCTGAGAGAGAGAGTGAGATGTGATGTGTTGAATCCTTCCTGAATCCTAAAATAGGGCAGCAAAAACTTGCACACAGAAGCAAAATCTTCATAGGAGTGAAGTTCATTTTTTTCCAAATGTCATGAGCATGGCTGCAGCTGTTGGAAGGCTGAATTCAGCCAGAGTTTTATAAATGTACAAGCTCTCAGCTGTTTGCCTGGCTGTTCACTGTCCTCAGGAGTCTCTGGGAATGCTGTGAGGAAATGAGAGCCTGGGAAAATCACCAGGAGTGGTTGCACTGCACTGCTGCATGTGGAGGGGCACTGCAGTCTCTGACTGTGTGCAGGGAGGATTTCAGACCCATGGCCTCGTGACGCATCTGCAGTTGTGCTGGCATGGAAAATTGCAGCATCAGTGATCTATTTATCTTCTAAAACAGTCATTAACAGCACCAATTGGCTGTGTTACGATAATTATGGATACAATACATGGAGTTGGGGACCTGAATTTGTTTCTTGGAGCATCCCAAATATTGGCACTCTTCAGATACTGATCTGAGTAGCCGTGGTGTATGGAACAGGTCTGTGGGCTTGTCTGATACCCTGGGACTTTATCCAGCCATAGTGGGTGACTGAAAGTCCTGATGTGCTTCCACACTGGCTTTTGGTGATTCTCTAAGTTTTTAATTTCTAATACTCAGTTCAGGGGTGGTATAGATCTCAGGACTCAAAAGTCACTTCCTTCTGATTGGAACTTTGATGTACCACGAAAACACGGTGAGATGTTCAGCAGTACCCAGATCTGTGTGTGCTCAGAGATAAGCCTGCCAGCCTGATGATTAAGAGTGTGGCAGGGTGTGCTGCTGCCTTTGTTTGATGCTGAACTCCAGCAGCTCATCTGCACAGAACTGATGTGCTCTGTGTGTTGCTTTGCTGTGGAGTTGCCTCCTCAAACCAACTCTGCGTGCAGCGTGTGCACAAGTGGGAAGCTGGAAGATAAAGACTGGAGATGTTCGTTCTGTCTTTGAAGTCCTTGTCATCTAGTGGGAAGAGAATTAGCTGGCAGAAAGTATCATCTTGTGTGTTTGACATTACTAAGGCAGTAGCATAAGAAAATACATAAATCTTCTGAATAACCATGAAGCATACTCAACTGGAAAAAATAGAGTAGCTGGCAAATGGAGAGATACGAGCTGCCAAAAGGGATGTGAAGCATTAATTCTACCATCCCTGGACTGGGTATTTTTTTTGAATTATATTTATTTTTAGAGCCACCAGATGCCAACCTTATTGCTTATGCAAACTAGATAGTCTGAAAATTGTTCTAGCTTGTTCTAGCTCACTCCAACCTCCAGTGCCCCACAGAGGCTGTTGCAGCAAAAATGAGATCAGCTTCAGGGAAAGAAATTCTGACTCTCTCCTTCTCCTAGAAGTGGGTGTATGTCTTTATATGTGCCAGTGCCTATTCAAGGGGGCTGGCATGAGATCTGTCTAAATAACCTTTTCATTTATGAAGCTTTTTCTGGTGCAAAAATTGTCTAATTCAGCCTAACCATGACCGAAACCAAAGATTTCCACTTTCTCTGCATGGTAGAGAACTTCTGATTGTGTGCTGTCCCCAAGTTTTCCATACTTTTGCTCAGCTTTTAATTAGGTCCAAACCATCACACATTCTCCACTGCTTTTTAGAGCAGTCAGTCTAAATTTACTGCTGGCAAAAACAAATTGAAAGCTGAAGCAATGTAAAAATAACTCTTCTAAAGAAAAAAGAAATAAATCCTAGATTCAAAATTAACTACCTTGTAATTTCAATCTGAATGAGTACTTGCAAACCAGGCTTAGATGTCTGGTTAGATGTTGGGGACTTTCCCCTTTCTAAGAAATGATGTCAATAACCTTGGTTTAATATTGGTCTAATTGGAGAAGAAACAGTGGTATGGTTATGCTCCTCTATAAAGCAGATTAAGTAAAAGTTTCAACTGATCTGTGAAGTGAATAGATAAAATATGTAAATAAATACTGGATTATTAACTACATAGCTGCTATTTATGAACTTAAAGTACCCCACTATTTAATGAGTGATAATTCTTCAGCCTTGTGTTCATCCAAGTTACATTTCAACTATGTAAAATGTAGTTTTACATAGAGGTAGATATTAGGTGGGGGTTTTTTGTCATTCTCGGTGTTTTTCCTGAAGGGATCTGTTAGCTGTTTCTGTGAGCAGGTTTTTGTCGTGCTTTCTTGAGATCCTGAATTTCCAGCATTTTTGGTTGTTAGTTGTCTTTTTCACTTTCCTTCTCCTGCCTCAGGAGAAGGATATTTTTTGAAAAAGGGTATTTTTTGACCTTTTTTCAACCTGCTAGCCTATGTCATTTATATTTGGAGGAAATATGCTTTAGCACCTGATAGATTGATTTATTGTTCCTTTGTGTTTTTTACTCAGGCTCTCATTCCTTTCTTGACATCCTTGGTCAGAAGTTGCACCAATAAAGCAATCGTTGCTCTGGGAAGATTTACTTAGGAGAACAGTAGGGTAGATTGTAAAGGAAATGATCTTTGTTTTCTCAGGAATGGCTAAGAAGCAAATATATCTCAAATTGAGCAGACAGTTGTGTCTTGGCTGTCCCAGTTAAGCTCTGAATTTGAACCTGGATAACCTGGGTGAGCTATCTGTGTCAAGAACCACTGTTTCAATCCACTTTACCCATTATTTAAAGTCTCACATATTTAAATATATATGTACATATTGGTCTGACAAGAATAATTTGAAAAGCCACATGACTGAGAAACAAAGTCAATAGTTAACCATTCAGTGGAAGAGGAGGGAGTAAAATACTGTAAAGAGCATTTATACCTGGACTTCTTCCCACAAACCTGAAATGGGATGGTGGTAGAAGAACTGATTAGTGGTAGGCTTCATCTCCTGTGAACTTCTGACAATGATTACTGAAGCATTTTGAAACTGATTTATCAGCTGATTTTTTCTTGGTCTTTCCTACCCTTCCAAGAGTAGCAGTTGTGCTTTCCAGAGGATATTACTAGGATTTTTGCTGCTGCTGCCAAAGCTCTTCTGGCGCAAAATCGCTGTCTGAGTCAGCTTTGTAACATGACAAATTCAGAGGCAGCTGCAGTAGTGATAAGTTTGCTGCCTAGTGGGCAGCTTCTCAGTAGACAATAAATCTTCTACTAGTTATAAAATGTCATTAAAAATAGCCTAACACAATAATGATTGCAAAATACTGTGCTTGCTATTCTGGTTAGCAGGTTGAAAGATGTATCAATGGCTCAAGAGAAGTTATTCCATTGTTGTGTATAGCAGCTTTAAAAATTAGAAGGCATTTAAAGAGGATGAAGTAGCTTCCTGTTATCTTTTCTCAGCTAATTGTTAATTGCTCATATTGCATTCTCATATTTCAGTGTTCACATCTGTTGCTTGTATATATGTTTTTCTCCAGTGTGGTGGCACTAGAGCAGTGTATATAATGCATTTTCCAGTGGAGAGGTTTTACAATGGAATTAGGCTGTCACTGGAGGTGCTCAGTGTTGCATTTCCAGAACTGGACTTTTGTGGTTGTTGTTCTGTAGTTCTGTTAAGATTATCAGTGCTGCAGTTTGTGAGTTAAACTACTGGTTTAATTGGCTTTTTCTTTGCTTGTACTAGTGTCTTCAGTCAACCAGAGCCTGCAGTCCTACTTTTTTATATCTAATTATGTTCCATTTCTGTGCCCCAGCCTACATTTAATTTGCACAGAAGTGGAAATGAAGTTGTCAGTGACATCTCGCAGTGACTCTCCTCCCCCTTACTTGAGCTATATCAGATGCCAACACTGCTGATTTGTTGAACCTCAAGCTGTTTTGTTTAGCAGAGCAAAGCTGACTGCTTTGCCACCATCAAACCGGTACAGTGAGACACAAAGTGCTTGTGATATTGCCCAAATTTCTCATGGGTAAAGGTAGGAGATATTTCAGTTTCAATTATCTACCGGCTTAATCTGCGTAATGGAACAAGGATGCAACTTCAGCATGTGAAATTTCCTGTTCTCTGCTCGATAACACTGGTAGAGAACCCAGGTTAACGTGGATTTGATTCAGGAGTGTCGGAAAGCTGAGGAATACTTCTCTTTTCGATTTCAAGGCTAGTTTTGTTGCAAGATGAATGCTACAATTGTGCTTAGTCTGTGGTATCTAGATCAATTAGTTGTGGAGTGGAGAGGACTGAAGGGTGAGAATGCATTTTAATGCTTCTCAGAGCAAGAAGAAAAGCTGCTACAGATGTTTCCTTCTTCTCCTTTCCTAATGCGAAATAGGGGAAATTGCGAATATCATGAAATGTTGCTACAGTGCGAATTTGTTGATGCTATTTTAACACTGCCTTTATCCTTTTTGACGTGCAAGCAGTGGTGGCTTTGTTCTGTCATGCTGTCTTTGTTGTACCTTGAAGTGTGAAGGAAGATTGAGGTTTGTGCAGCACTGAATTTATGCTGCTGGAAGCCCACCCTGCAGACCTTGTGTTTGTGCAGCATTGGAGGGGAAAACTGACCATTATTTGTCCTTCAATTACACTGCTTTCTCAGGTGCACAAAGTTAGAGGGTTAGTAGGTTTTTCTGCACTGCTTTAGTTGCTTTGTTTTTTTGTAAACTCCAATTTAAAAGAATATATGGTAGTTTTCTCAAAAAAAGTTTAAAGGTGGGAAGACAGAGCATAAGACCTACAGAGTCTGTTTAGTCATTAATGAATAGAAAATTAACCGGAGTGTTTTGGAGAACTTTAAAATTCTAGTTAGTCCTAGTTCTCAGGGATGTATTTTTCTTCATGATTTTCAGTGGCATTCAGTAATTACTGGAATGTTTTTAATCACAGCTTTCACAACTGTTTTGTTGGAGGATGCGTTGTACAGGTCAATTCAGTTATGTAAAACCAAGAAAGCGTAGCTCACACCAAAACAAGGGGATTCTGCTGAGAAAAGCAGGGAGTGTTTACTGCACAGCACTCAGCCTGCCCGCAGTAATGCTGCAGGCACTCAGAAGTGATTAAGGATGAACACTCCCATGTCCAAAAGTGCCCATAACCCCAAAAAGCTGGAAATGCTGGGGGATGCACCTCAGTGTCAGCCCACAGGTGCCTGGCAGTGCAAGATGAGTTCTGTGGCTGATGGAAACCACAACTCGGCCACAGTCAGTGCTGATTCTGCCTTGATGTGTGTATGCAATGCTCTGTGTATGCAACAAGGAGGGAATTATTAGAAAAGGAGATGGTGTTAGATTTTTTATAAGTCATAGAGTAAATGCAGATGCTAAGGCTTGAGTGCTTTGTGTACTTGTGATGCTCAGGTCTCAGAAGGAGTTGGAGGAACTTGAAAGATGCAGAGAAGAGGGGCAATAACTCACTCATTTACTGGCTTGCTGTCACTGTTAAAAGAGTGAATTAAATGTACTCTCCTGATCGTTGTGGAAAGATATAACTGCTGTAGGGATTATTAAATGTGGAAGGCAAAGAGGTTATGTTTCCTTCTGGTGGCTAGCTTTGGTGTTAATTAAGTTTCCAATGTTTCATAATCTTCTTGGTAGCATTATATAAAAGAGCTGTGTTCATGTTTCCCTTACCTGCCAGTGAGCCATGCTCTAAACCACCTCCACCGTAGGAAAAAAACACATATTAACTTTTAATTTAACACTAAAATGAATTAAACACAGTGAAATGGGACATGCAGATTTTAACTAGTAATTACATCTCCTGAAGCTCAATAATCAAGCACTTAGTTGATAACACATAAGAGTGTATGATACTTTGTTCAGGGTGAGTATGGTGACAGGTTATAAAATTAGAACTGTAGAGCACATTGGATGTAGGAGCATTTATGTGCTTCCAAACTCAACTTTACAGTGTTGAGGCTTGTGAGGACTGAGGTGAAATACAGGAGCCTCAGCAGAATATTGCTTGTAGTGGCAATGGTCCCAAGAGAAATTTCAGAGTGCATTATACTCTGTCTTCATGAGAGCCTCTTTCCTTATAGTCACAAACTCTGTGTCTTCTCTTCCCTTTGCTCCTTGCTTTACCATTAACAAGAATATGTGTACTGGTTTATTGCACTAAGTCTGTGTATTCCTTAATAATAACCACCCAGCCAAGAAGTTTCAGTTTTTAAACTTTTGTACCAACATAATAGTCTCAGTTGCAGGGAATTCAGCAGAAAAAACTGTTTCACTTAATAGACGGTGACTTTGATCTGTATCATGGGTGTTGGACTCATAATTTTGTGTTAAATTGAAGATTAGAGGGGGGTGCAACTAAATATGATTTGAATATGAGTCAAAGGCCAAGGATTCATGAAATAGAAAACATCATGTCTATATTATTCTGGGAAATATTGCAAAATATTTGCAGAGATGTTAAGATATTAGATATAACTTCAATGTCTCTGGTCAAACTCAGCCCATCTTGGGTTTTGTTGACTCCAGTCTGATTTCTGAAGCTGTATTAGCCCACTGAGAACCTCATTGTCTGGCCCTTCCTTACCACAGTTGACTGACTCTTGGCTGTGCTGAGGCAGTGTGTGTATAAATTCAAAAGCTGTATGTGATTTACCTAATTACTGGCATTGGAAAATGCTGGCCAATAAAGCTGAGCAGTTTGTTGTTGTGGGGATTTGCAGTGTGTGAACTTCTGACAGTGTCACATCAAAAACAGATGGAAAATTGTTTTCCTTACCTGAGAAAAGAGAAGCCCTGTGAGGTTATCCATACACAAGGCCAGAGCAGTGCACAATAAGGGAATGTTGCAAAGACATTTTACCTTCTCATGCCCCATCCCCTTTCTGTTCTATAAGACTGAATTAAAAGAAATAAAGTGAGGAAATGAGATTTCAAAAATTAGAATATATGGGTTTCTTTGTGAAAGGAAATGTGGAGAATAATGTTAGATGTTTCATATCCTGACTTTGCATGTCCACACAACAAGGATATCGGAATTATAAATGAGGTAATGAATAAATTTTAGATTGCATGCTTTGGAAACACGCAGAAGCTTAGAGTTAAAATAGCTTTCTTATTTCCCTTGTTTCTAGTCAATGCATTGTTTGACCTACTTCAATTCAAGAGCATCACTGCCAGTCAAACAACCTACTCATATCTTCTTGATAATTAGTATTTTTACATTAAAACATTAAGTGTTTCTTCCTGTAACGAGAAGAATTCTTTTATTCTATTAGGTATCTCCCTTTAAGCCTACAGTACCTTGACAGTGATTACAAGAAGTCATTTAATAAATGTGGAAAACACAGTGCTGGGTAATTCCTGAACAACTTTAAGGAAATGGTAAATGATCCAGAAAAACTATAAACCTTAGAACATAGATCAGGCCCAGGCAGCCCAGCCTTGTCAACCCTGTTTCTGTTTTCCCTTTGCTACTGCCTACTATAAAATGTATAAAATCACACCATACTCTGTTTCCAGAAGAACTTTCTGATACCATGGTATTGTAAAGATGTGCAAATACAGATTATTACAGATCTGTGACTGACAAAGTGCTGCTGCTCAGGGAGGACACTTGCCAGCTACCATTAGTGATGAGAGACATTCTCTGTCAATTCTAGAATTTCTGTCTTTAACAAGAGCTGGGCAAGCTCAAGTCTCTGTATGTTCTAAACAGAAATATTTGCCTTCAAGATCTAAGGGTTCTGTCATTCCCTTACTCTCCTCTGGTCCTTGCATCTGAACAGGCAGCTGTGATCTAAGAAGGAAGAAGATTTGGAAGACTGTTAATTGGGGTTTTTTACTGCATGTAACAATAATTGTAACACCACTTTTAAACTCTTGTTGTAGCAGCACTGAATTAATTTAGGTCGTTTAGGTTTTTTGTAGTTCCTTCTTCTTGATTTGATTCACTAGGTTTCGGGTGAGGTGGTTTATGGTTTTGGTTTGGTTTGGTGGTTTTTGTTTGTCTGTTTTTGTGGTTTTGTGTTTTGTTTGGGGTTGTTTTTTTGGGTGGTTTTTGGGTTTTGTGTGGTTTTTTGTTTGTTTGTTTGTTTTTGGTGGTTTGGTTTTTGTTTTTTTTTCAGAGTGCTGGTGGCTGCAGATTTCACAGATGTGTGCTAGACTTCTTCCAGCATCTTTTAACCTACACAGAACTTTCTGGTTTTTGGTGTCCCTCCTAAGTTTTGCTTGCGCCTCTTAAAGTCTATATTTTATTTTTAAAATAAATTTACTATTTTGCTTTTATGTTCTCAAGTCACCTAATTGAGCAGTATTTCAGTTTCTCTATCAGTTGGAAATTATTTCCTAGAGCTGTTTTCACACCCCCAGGAGGGTGCCCCTTTTGGTGCAGTGGTGCCTCCAGTCTCAAGGGATTGTGGTGTCTCCAGAGATGTGGATGTGCTGGGATGGGTCTGCAGGGGTCACAGAGCAGAGAAACCCTGGTGTGGGCAATGGACCCACTTCTGGCACATCTCTCTATGCTGCTTTCTCACTGATTTCCCCTATCAGCTCCTTTTAGATCAATTAATAAATCCTTCTGAGGGATAACTGGGTGTGTTTGATTGACAAAAGCACTCTGCACCTAGAGAGCCCATCAGAACTGTCATAACTCAGTTTCAGAGTGATTCTTCACTTTGAACATTAAAGCCTTTTAGAGTCTTAGTCACTGCTGTTTCTTTGGCTCCTAGATTCGGAACTTCTGGCCCTTTGTGTCTCACAGGGCTCTCTCCTGAGTCATTTCCCATTTGTTCAGCTTTCCCTGGTTTCAGTTTGAGCAGCACAGAGAATGCAGGCTCTGATGTGCAAATTGCCCATACAGAGATGAATTTCAGTGGTGTTTAGGGTTCAGCATTTAAGTTCTGACAGATGTGATCAGATATTATATTTCAAAGTGATACTGGCATTGTTTCCTTTTCTGCTTTTGAGTTTGCTGTGACAAAGCATTAGGCATGCCTTTTTTTGTGCATCCTTTTTAGAACTAATTCTTGGTTAGTTTCATTTTGTTTTAAGTCACAAAAATAAGGGGATAATTTTATATTTCAGGGTTCTTTGCATCAAGTAAATAACGCTGTATTTGCTAATAGCGCACTAGTAACTCGAAAATGCTTCCATATGTTTTTCAAGATATGTATTAGTACTTGTGTATAGTGATTTCAAACTGCAAAAACATCTAGGAAATATGAACAACAAGGTCACACTTAAAGAATTAATTTAGGAGCTGCTGACAAGGGAGCATGTGTGGTTTTTGGAGAGATGACTGTCAGTAATTTCTTCTGGAAGTGCTCTGTGTTTTCTCTGCAGTTGTGCATGTGATGCTCTGGTGAGATGGAAAAAGGCAGTCTGTTTGAGGGTGTGCTGGTTTGTGCCGACTGAGGAGTGTTTGAGAGGAGTGTGCTGGTTGAGTTAATGTCACATGAGCTTTCTTACGTAATCCTCTGAGTGAAATGGAAAGGGAAGACACTGGGGCTGTCTCTGATAACAAATCCAGCTCCCCCCAGTCTGCCTGGGAAGCCAACACCTGTAGATGACATTGGTTTGATGCATTTTTTAAAGAGTTAATAAAACCTGGGCATTCAAAAAATTGAATAATACAGCTCCTTCATTTATTTTTAGTCTTTTGAATGTGGTAACTGTCCCAAATGTTTATAAGTAACAAAGGGGAATAGCTTTCAGATATCCCTGAATTCAGTGTGTTCCTTAAGGTATTTTTTTCATTTTTAATTGCCATGTGCCCAGGTGTTTCATGCAGGAGCAGCAGCGGATATTGATTTCAGTTTGTTGCTGAATTATACTGATCTGTTCATTTGAATCTGAAGGATAATAGAAAAGCTCCAAGGAGTCCCTTATCTGTAGCACAACTTTGCTTTGTATCATGATGCAATCAAAGCTTCTCAACTGTTATTGGATTAAATAGAATTTTCTCTGGCACAAAACTGACTCGGGGGTAGCTTCTTGAATAATCGGCAAACAGAACTCTATTGCTTGTTTATACAAAACCGCCTCTCTAAATACAAAAAAAACCCCTTTTCCTGTTCTTAGTTAAGCTTTTGGTTTTAATAATATATAAATATATGTAAGAGTTCAAGTAAGTTCAGAACAAGAAGCCTGTTATTATTTTAAACACCTGAAGTTTTCTCTTTTTCCCTTTTTTTCTTAAAATTCTCATCATTTCTTATTAGAATTTTAAAATATAATTATTCCAACAGGTCCATGGCTAATACCAGCTGTTCAGGTAGCACTGAAAAATCAAGATCTCTGCTTTGCACTAAAAATGGCTATGTCTAGAACATGTTTTCTGTGCAAATACCAAGAACTTAAGAGCTACCATCAGCTAAGGCTAAATCAAACTAAACACTAAATATGTGTTTTCCCTTCCTTCTACCTTAATGAGTCTCTTCCTAGGGCTTGGTATCTCCCTCCCCTGCCCACCTCTTGTTTGCCCGGGTGGGAAGGGGACTCTCTCCTCTGGGAATGAAGGAGTTTTCCCAGTGGGAATGATGGTGGCCAGAGGCTCTGACCTCCTTGTTTGTCATTGTCCCGGGCTTGGGGAACATTTCACGTGTAGATCGCCCCTTTTTTTGTACCGTTTGTTATCAGCGTTGTTGCTCTCACTTTTTGCCTTTCTTTTCCTCTTGCTGTTTCCAGTAAATCGCTCTTATCTCGACCTGTGACCTTTGCCTTTTGTGTTTCTGACTGGAGAGGGAGCAGGGGAAGTGCTTCCCTAAGCTGGGAAATATCCTTCCTAAACCATGACACTTCTAAAAGCACAGGAATAAAAATTCTAGGTTCTATGTTTTCTAAGGTTCAGAAAGTGAATAAAAAAAAATCACATATAAGCATTCTGTGTGTAACACTGATTGGGTTATTCTGTGCAAGACTCTTTTTAGTTTTGGCTATACATACATAATTCTGATACATCAGGAGAGAAGCACTAGGTGACCCTCTAGGAACTTCAGAGAGCCCTGGTTATGCTGAATCATTGTAAATATTTTGCCATTGACTTTACTGAACACAAAATTTAACTCCCTATATGCTAGTAACTGACTTTATAGGCTGCCTTCCTCGTAGAATGCAGTAGTGATACAAAAATATATTATAAAAAATGTTGGGGTTGCTTGAGAAGGTACTTTTTTGATAACTAGAGTTGTGTTTTCAGAGGAAATTCAGTTGCTTGTATCTGGCTTATTTTTTGCAGTGCATTTAGAAATGGGATCAGGGATTTAAAATAAGCATCTTGCTTGTTTGGTGCCTCGGTGAGTAATGGTTCTCTGGGAAATGATCAGTTATAAATGGATAAAAAGATAAAGGAAAAGCCACTTTGCATGTTGGTACTGAATCTGTAAAGCTGGTAATACCCAGTGGTAGTCAGAATATGCAGCATTTTAGAAAGTGTTTTAGTGTGTGAGCTCTGACATTAAAATGATCCATGTGTTGATATCCCTTGGTGGAAATGCACCCGGAGTTTTCCTTACCTGTGTCAGTGGCTCTGTGGCTGCAGGGTCTGTGCCTGTCTGCCCATCACAGGAGTTACACCAGGCTTCCCATCTCCTGCTCTCCTTGCTCAGCTTTGTCCCTGCAGCAGCTGATGTTGTCTGCCTGGGAAATGTTTACAGTGAGAGGCCATGGGGTGTGGGTATCATTTAAAGCTGGCACAGCAACCTTGCTTTGTTCAAGATGCAACCAGCAAAATCTGTTTCTGGAGCTGGAATGCTGCAGGACAGATGTGATGGATGGGAGTGGCTGCTGCTGCAATCTGTGCAGAAGCTGCTGCCCTGAATGCTGCTGTTCCCAGGATAATTTAAATCTTGCATTCTTTCTTTTCCTGTGTTTTTCCTTGGCAGTTACAGGTTTGTCAATATGAGGACATGGTATTGGAAACACTGAAAGAGGGGCCTTGAAGGAGCAAATAGCAGTTCTGCTAACCATGTCATGCCTTGAGATCACTCCAAAAATCAGCTATAAAGAGCTGTCCTGTACTGCTATAAATATATTAATGACACAAGAATACAACTTTACTAACACTTTCTTAGACTGTTTTGGACATAAACAAAATAAAATATCTGTAGACTTCCTACTGATTTTCTTCAACTGTACCAAAGACTGAAATATTTTTAGGAACCAACTCTATGCTTGTAAATAAGAGCTCTTGAAGCCTTCCTTTGAATTGTGAACATAATTCTGATTAGACAGTGGTCACTGAGGATTGGCAATGATATATCCATTTTTGGAGTATGGGAATCATGCATAAACTTTTGCTGATATAGTAAGGCAAGAAAAATAAGAACGAGCGTGCCTAGATTTTTTTTTTTTTTTATTCTAGCTTAGTTGGAAAGATCCAGCAGAAATCAATATCTCCTGCTTCTTTTGCATGAAACACCTGGACACGTGGCAGTTAAAAAAATACCTTAAGGAATGTGCTCTGAATTTAGGGACATCTGAATGCTTAACAGAAATTCCCATTTGTTACATGTAAACATTTGGGACTGTTACCACATTCAAAGACTAAATATAAATGAAAGAGCTGTATTATTCACTTTTTTGAATGCCTAAGTTTTATTAATTCTTTTTAAAAAATCATAAAAAAGACGAACATCACAATACAATGGTATTTATATAGCAGGCTTCTGAAGCTATGAAGAACAATACCAGCACAGAAAGTCAATTCAGTATGTGGTTAGGAGTAAAATAAAACAAGAGACAATAGGATTTATTATTTATTAGACAAAGGATCAGGAAAACTGTACAGTCTCTGCAGTGTTTTCTGTTTTGTACTTTCTGCAGTTATGTTTGGAACCAGTTTTTAGGTTTTGTTTTTATCAATATTTAAGGAAGCTGTAGCAGTTTGTGAATGCAGCATAAAATAACAGCAGGATTGTAACTTTTATGAAATTCTTGTATGGGATATATGAGTTATCTCCAGCAGAAAGCACCCACAGCTCCAGGGACATCTTGGATATCAATTAGTGACACAGCTTTGGAATGCTGGACCTTTGAGCTGAGACTCCTGATCTCTGCAGCCCAGAGATCTGTGCACAGCTCAGCTGTACCAAGTGTCCATGTGCACCAGCCTGCTTAGACTTGCACAAACATTCCAAACCAGAAAAGACTCTAATTAAAATGGGACTTTTGATGAGATTATTTATTTATTTAAAAAAAAAAGTTACCAATTCTTGAGTACTTTTCAACATTAAGAGTGCAGTCCAAGGCTGCCAGTGGAGCTGCCAGCATCTTTACCTGCAACTGTTCTACTTAATTTGGAAGATGAGTGGCAAAACAGAAAAGAAAAGCTTGAGATTATGTCCAAGAGGAGAAAATGAAGTATTGCTACTTATGCCCATTTATAAATTAAACACAAGGGTTTATTAATATTAAACAGAGGAATAATTAAAATAAAGCAGAGCAAAACTTCTGAAGAATACATTTAATCTAAAACTTTAAAATGCTGACCTTGACAAGGTGTTCTTGATTTAATTGTGGTAGGAGAGGAGTCTCCTGCACTTCAAAGGCTGAGCCCTGAGAATTGATTTCGTCACTGCCCCAGCCAGGCTTTGTGGTGGTGCCTCTTCCTTTGGGAACAGCTCAGGTTCCTTTGGTCTGTGTATTGCAGCTGCCTTCAGAAAGGTAAATGCACAGATTGTTCAGAGCAGGCTGGCAAACACAAGTGTTCTGTTCCCTAAAGCTGGATGGAGCTGAGTTTCTGCCCATCCAACAGTTTTGCTTACCTTTTAATCATCACGAGTGCTTTCAAATGATGTTACCTCCAGTTTTCCGTGTTTAAAAGGGGCAGAAATGTAACAGGCTACTCAGGTTTATAGTTATTTTTTGCCTAATCAAGTTTTAAGTGGTCATTTTAGTGCTCTTGGGTAAAACTGACCTTAAAAAGTAACTGAGCTACCTCTTTTCTATGTGAAGATTTTTTTTTTTCGCATTAAAGTTGATTATTCTTAAAATGTCAACAGTGAGATGCTAGTCACTGTTTGCATCTTAAACATCTTGTATTGTCTCCAAAATTCAACTTGATACATTTCAGTTCAGGGTTTGCTTGCAATCATTAAAAACATAGTTTCTATTTAGCCTGCATCTTTTTTGTAAGTGCTGCTGCTGGGGAGAATGGCACTGCTTTTGTTCTGAATCTGTAAAAACATTTGAGGAAACACTGTTCGGGTTTATTCCCAGGATTTTTTTTTCTCTCCTCTGAAAACACTAAGCTACAATATTTTCTCTCTGGAGAGGAAAAACAAACAAGTGTTGCATACAGAAAATAGGGTGTGGATTTTCTTACTATTTTCAAATGTCTTTTATTAATCTTCTGTCACTTAATCTGCATATAACAAAAACTTGTAGAGGTGTTTTATTAAAAATATACTGAGAACAAAAAAAGTTACTTGGACAGTTTATTTGGTGTTATCTGAATTTTCTTTCAGAACTTTAGTTGCAGGTGTCTTGTGGTTCAGTGTTTTGGTTTTCAGCTTTGGAGTTAGTTTGGTGGATATTTACCTTGTATTGAGTTAGGAGCAAAAAAAAAAGTTAAATTGTTTGTATAGCTTTGAGTTTGGAAGGTTCTATGACTATTAAACACTGCTTCATTTATTTGATAGCAGACAATTTAGTATTTTGTGATAGGCTGTATGGTATGCAATGAAATGTTCTCTTACTATTTCAGTTTATATTAAGTCCTGCAAAGTGATTAGGAAATTTAAACTTTCTGAATTAAGATTGAATATGAAGATTAAACCATGGCTCTGTGGAAATCATAATCTACTTTGAAAATCACACTTGGTTAGTCAAAACCTTGCCATAATGAAGAAAATTAAAATATGTGTCAGTCAGGCATCTTCCTCTGAAAGTTTCACTTTATTGCTGGTTAATCCAACTGGATTGGAAAGGTTAAAGAAGTTTATTAGAAGACAGGAAGGTTAGCTCACCCTGGTGTGCTGTCAGTCTATTCCAAATGTAATTATCTAACTAAATATTCCAAAGGTGCAGCCAGCAGTCCTACCTGTAGCCTTTAACTGTTTTTTGGGGTGGATTTGTATACACCTACAGATGATCTATGTGAAATGACACAATTGCTGGTACATTGCTTGTGTCTGAGTTTTAGGATGGTTTTTGTGACTGGTGAATCAAATTAGTACTGGCCTTGGGTATTAGGTGCTTTTTTTTCTCTTTCACTGTATTTTTTTAAATTTACACTCTATGAACTACTTTTGGTTGGGTTCTATGAAAAGAAATCTTATCTTGTTTCAAACCGTATTCTGGTGTAGCAATATGAAAATATTGTTCTGGTTAAAGGACACAAAGTGGGTATCTTTACATTTTAGCAGGGAAACCTTGGAAATTGGAAGTGGTTGAGATTCTACTCCAGCTTTGCAGTGGTCTGGTTGGTTTTTCTGCAGGTGTTTCTTGTGAATCTTTTTGGAAACCTGACTGCTGTGGTCAGACAGAGGTTGGCATGCCCTGTGCCTTCCATTTCTTTTGCCCTGTGTTTGATGTTACCGAGACCAGCAAGATTGAATTTATTCAATGTGTACCTGAGGAATATCCAGTACTCATCCTCACAGCATTTCTGTCCTCTCCTGGTTTGTCCCCAGACACCACGACGTACTCCACGGAGCGCTCGGAGCACTTTAAGCCATGCAAAGACAAGGACCTTGCCTACTGTCTGAACGAGGGGGAATGCTTTGTGATCGAGACCTTGACGGGCTCCCACAAACACTGCCGGTAAGCCACACACCACTGAGAGCCAGAAAACCCTGCTGCTGAGGGGGGAAGCCTTAGGGAAAAAATTACAAATGTTCAGGTGTAGAGTGTTGGGAAGCAATGGGATTTTCTTCTCCAGTCCGACTGCATCCCTCACAGCTGGTGGGTTTTTTACTAGTCTGTGACAATCATATGTAGAAATATGTTGATACAAGAAGCAACATTTTGATATTTACATAGCTAAGAAAAATCTTCAGTATTCTATTTTCTGATCATACAAACATGTAAGGAACTAATGTTTCATTTTGGTGGGTTTTTTACATATTGAATTCTGATATTCCCCTACATACCAGGAGCATTCCTTTATTTTGGGTACTCCAGCTAGAGTATTTGACAATAGCTGTATGTACTGCTAATTGAGAGAGAGGAAGGGCTAATAGTTTTAAGAATTAGGGTTTCTCAAGTTTAATTACTGAAAGATAAAATGATGTGATAGCCATCTGAACCTGCTCTATAGCTGTTGTGCACTTTTATACTCCTGAACTTCTGCTGTTATGCAAGGCCATCTTCAGTGTATTGAAAAGAAAATCAGAAAAGAAAGCCAGATCACTTATTATTATTGTTATTAGTTAGCCATAGAGGCCAGTAAAAATGAGTGATATGCAGAAGGAATACTGCAATATCTTCCTAAAGGTGAGGATTTTAACACACATACCCATCAGATCCCCAATTATTTAAGCAATCTTTTAGACAGAAAAACAGGTTTTCACTTTGGACTACTTGTGATCTAATTTACTCCTAAGATACTGTTCGTGGCATACAGAAGATGTATCTGAGACACTCATATGTCCAAGTTCTAATCTGAACATCTCAATGTATGGAGAACTCTAACATAAATAATAAAAAGTGTTGAGAACCTGAGATTTCCTGAAGGGTTTGGGACTAGATAAGTCCCAATACAAGTAGAATAAAAAAATCACAGAGCCACATGTGCCTGACTTCAAAATGAGAATTTATGAATTTAAAGATTGATGAAATTCTGCTTATCATCAGAAGAATATTCCCAAGATTTTCACTTTTTTATACAATACAGGTGATTTTTCCCATTCAGTTGTGTATGGTTCAGTGATCATTCATTTGCCGTCTGTTTTTATATGGCATGCTTAAATATTGGGATTCATTTATTGTGGAAAATGGATGTCCTGTTCTACTTCCATCGTAATGGTGCACAGCTACATACTACACAAGGGTTTGGGTTGATGTTTTTTTTCCTCAAAGCAGATAAGATTTTTTGGACTTTCTTAGAGGTGTCATGAGCTTTTAAGGAAATTATGTCACTCAATTATTTAAGTGTTTTTTCATTGTCAGAATATTCAAACTGAACAAAAATGGTATAAAATAGCAGAGAAAAACGGATGTACATGAGAATTTTTTAATTGGCTGATAATTTTAGTAGCTAATCACTTTAAACAAGCTGGTTTGGTAAACTGTGGATTACATTGTAAAAAAAATTCAGGAGATATCTCTTGAGANTTTTTTTTTTTTTGTTGCTGTTGGTTTGTTTGCTTGTCTTTCAGAATCTTTCCTGTTGTCCTTGCCAAATTTTCTTTTGTTTCCTATGATTCTGATAGTGCAGCCTGCCTAAAGGTTAGAGGTTTTCCACCCAAGCTTTCCTCAGTGAACTCAGCAAGGCAGACTGTTGACTTTTCATTCTTTCCAGCAAAGTGAAATTTTTTCATCACCTTCCTTGTGTTATCTTTCCATAGGGAAGCACCAGTATCTCTGGGAGTCTCTTGGTTCCCGTGTGTTTGAGGGTTTTGTTGCTTGTACAGGTTCCAGGCACTGGCACATTCTCTGGGAGTTAAACATCTTTTTTATGGTGGGTACTTTGAATGGTGCCTGTATGAGGCAACAATTTTCATACAGCAAAAGAAGATACATTTTATCATTTAAAGAGTGATTAGTTGTAATACTTTGTTTAGTTTTGTAAGGACCTTTGACACTGCAAGCAGCAACCTGTTCGGAATCACTTTGATACTGATAGGTTTGTCAGTAATAGAAACCTTTAGATTTGACCCTTAAATGCTGTATCTCTGCCTTGGTAGGCTGAGGGTGTCTTTGTCAGGGTCAGTGCTGTAATGAGTGGGATGCAGGTGATTTTCTGCCTGTAGCCTGTAACAGTGCTCAGAAATAACAGCCAGAATGTACACTTGTAGAAAAATACAATACTGATATACAGTAATTGTCCTCTAACTAGTCAAAAGTGATTTTCTTACTAGGGTTATGGAATTCCCATAGCAATCAAAAGGAATCATTTGAATACAGAATTATGAAGACTTAAAATGGTCCTTCATTCTTAGAATCAGGCTGCATTGTATATTCTCACTGTGAGAGTAATTTTGCATCTGTTCTGGGAGCAGAGCACCAATTTACTGAAATGAGAATTTGCCATGTGGAACAGCTGCAGACAGAGGACCTTGAATGAGCAAAAAAGTTTTATCCCACTTGGTCAGGTTTGAAGGGTATTAGTAGCTGATATTCTTAGGGAGTTGTGTAGTTGTTCTTGTGTGTGTATGTCTTAGTATAAATCTGCTAATTATAAAGGGACAGAAGAGAGGTTTGGTAGCAATGAATAAATATTTGAGTTACACCTTGGACCTCCTGTGAGCCTCAGGATCCACCCTGGCGATGCCAGCAGGCCCAGCTGGCAGCTCAGGCACCTTTCAGAGTCACAGACTCCGTGGTGCTGTTGTTGGAACATTGGCCATGTCCAACCTCTGCCTCCTGTCACTGGTGACATTGGCACTGGGATGTCGTGGAGCACCAGCTCCAGCTCATTCCTGCTTTGTGGGATTCCTGCCCTGCCTGCCCTGACCCCAGAACTGTGGGCAGTGGGACAAAGGTGCACCCTTGGCCAAGGGCAGGGGCAGGCTGTGTTGCAGGAGACCACTGGGAGCACAGGAAATCAGGAGGTCAGAAGGAGCTCTGAGCATGGATCTTCCATTCCTGTTCAGAGGAGTGTCCTGAAGTCACAGGATTTTATGATTTTTTAAATTAAATTCTTTTTATTCTAAATTTAATTCAAATTCCATAACTCTTTTTTTTTTCAAACTTCTACATTTTACTTGGTGTCTCTTGGGGAAAAATTGCCTGGGATGTAAACTGGCAAGAGTTCTCCTGCGTGGTTAGGTAACAAACAAGATCCACTGGATGTTTTGTGCTATTTTAAAGCTGTGACTTCAGTGCTTATTTTTGTGAATGGTTTAACATGAGCTTGTTTTAAGGATAGGGTAGGTCATTGGTAGGGAAACTTCATTTTTAGCTTCTCCATATGCTTCAATTTTTTTCAGTGTTGCCACCTTGAGAACTTAAGCTGAATGGTGAGGGTGCCTTAATTTGTAATTTACACAAAACAAATCAAGTATACAGTCAACTCTGACACATCAGTGTTTAATGGGGTGTTACATAATGCAGGCTTTAAAAAGACCTGTTCAGGTTTTCTTTGTATAATTTTATTTAGAAGACCCTATCTCAAGTCATTCTGGGTTGTGGTTTTTGTTTTTTGAGTTTGGCTTGTGGGGTTGTGGGTTTTGGACTTTTTTGGTGACTTTCTACATTATTTTTTTCCCTTTTAGTCCCTGCATTTTATTTAGATAACCTATTTAAGACTGGAACACACTGGTTCAGGAAGTGGCTAAAATTCTGAGGGGAGAAGAGGATTGTATTTTAAATTTCTCCTCTGCAAGAAGCTATTAAGACTGTTGTGTATGCACAGGAGGTCTTGGCACTGGTGATGAATGCCAGTGTACTCTTTATAGATTTGGCTATGTTGGATGAGATATTCCTTTCACCCTGTCTTGCTGTTTTTCATCTCTCCTTCAAGCAGTAGAAGGCCTGAATGAGTTTTGTAACTGTGGAGAACGACAGAATAGACTCAAATGCACAGTAAACAAAACATCATCTGCAGTTGACCACATTGCAGCAGGTTGTACCTCAGCATCTGAAGTGTTGCTACTGTGGTTCCAATCCCAGAGTTTTCAGGTTTCATTGGACAGTCTGTTTTTGATGCATACATGCTGTTCTGGTGAATTCTGAGCTTGGTGATCTTGCTCATATTTGTGCATAAATTTTCCATTTTTGTATTTAGTTGATTAAAGAGCTGTACCAGCATTTCTCGGCTTTGTTTAAAATCTGTCACGAGAGCAGAAGGATTGAATCCCCATTTAATGAAAATCCAGTTTGGATGAATGTTTATATGCTGTCAGGTTTTATTGTGGGTTTTCTGTATAATAGTAACTGTAATCCAGGCATAGCCCTTGCTGTCAGTGAGAGCAGGAGAAAGAGATCAAACAGATGGGACTTTAGAACAGTTCTGAGCATGGCATATGATACATGCACTTAACCGTAAGTTAAAAATCTAGAAAGCTAAGAATGTAATTTCCCTGATTTAGTTACATGGCTTGTTTTCTAGTCTTTGGCAGTCTGACCTAGGTGTTTTAAAATACCAGCTACTCCATTTTGTGTGTTCCCCCATCTTGTATTGTGCTGACACTTCTCCAGAATGCGAGCCCAGGAAATTATTCGCTATTGAATACATTAAAAAATCTCACTCATGTCATAATATTCCAAGCATATGTTCATCAAAGTAATCCAGTGTGTTGAGATGACAATGTTACATACAGCTGCAAACTTTTAAAGGAGGAAGAAGGCTGTGCTTGGAAGTCAGGATATTTTCCATGTCAAGGGCAATCAGCAGAGCTCCTGTTGTGAAAATTATTGTCTCATGAACATTGCTGTAGCACATATCTAGATTACATTTGTGCAGTTGCATGCACCATTTTCTGGAATGCCTCTGCCTTTACTGGCATGTTTACTTTGGAGAGCCTGAAGCCCAGCTGAAATCCAAAGTTGGGTATCTATAAGCTGTTGTTCAGCAGCTCCTTGGTAACTTTAATACAGATACCCCACTGTGGTACTGCTCCATCACCTGAGTACTCAGCAGGGCTCTCACAGGCTGTGCTTGCTCCTTTGCCTGGGATGGAATGGCTGGTGTGCCTGAAGTGCTGTGCCTGCTCCATCCTTTTCAAAACCTAGCCTGTCAAAGTCAGGATCTGGGATTCTGGCTGAGAACTCTGTTACAGGGAGTGCACGTGGCCACAAGCATTAGCTTGCCCATGTTTGTTTACTCCAGGTAGCGCTGTAATAAAGAAATTAAAACCTTTACTGCCTTAAGTAATACTAATATCATCTACAATGTGACTACTTCTGTCTTTTTTTATTGTAAACCATCATGCATTTCTTGTATATTTTTAGGTATTTCCTCTCCTTCCCAAAACAAGCAAATAAAAAATCCCCAAGGGCCAAACAGAAAACACTCCCCAAACCCAAAGCATTTCCGTGCATTCTCCTTCAAGCTTCTGCCCCTTGAAATAACAGGAAGAGGTTGCATGGCTTTGCTGTCACATACCAGGTCTCTTGTTTTAAACCTTTTAAGATATGAACTGTGAAGACAAATGATTGATAAACCTCGAGGTGAAATGGTATAAAGTCCAAGATATCTGTAGGACTCTTACTTGTTACCCAGGTATCCTAACTCTTCATATTATCCAGTCTTACATAATTTTTATCAGTTGCTCTGAATTTTTGTGCAGTCAACATATATGCCTTTTCATTGGATGCAGTTAATTAGAATAAAAACTAAATTAACTGGTCCAAATACCAAATTTCACCTATATAAAATCAGTACTTTTTCAGTTAGCCCAATTCTTTTTCTAACAGTTCTCTGAAATTAAGCCCCTTCAAGTCTGATATTATAGTATAAGAATTCAATAAATAACAAACAGGTTTTTAAATGTAAATTGAGTCTTTTAACATCCTCCCCAGATGCAGTAGTGCAGGAACACATAATATGATATTCACATGAAGCACAAGAACATCTGATTCATGCTTTCATAATTTTACATTCAGAAGATAGAGGCTCTTGAGAAATCTTCTTGTCAAAGAATTTAATTATTGATTAATTTTGACAGTACCAACACTCCCTTTTACAGTGCTTTTTATTTACAGATTTTCCCCTAGATTGTTGCACACAACTTCTACTCTAACTTCTGTGGTAGAAAATACTTTCAGCTTGCAGGATACAGATGCCAATTTAAAAGCCTTGTGAAATCCTGTTAATTTTGAATATCTAAAAAACTGAGGGGTTGAATGCAGCAGTGGAATAGTTTCCATACCGAATGTCCTGACAGATACTTCTCTTGATGAGCTCACAGAAGTTCACCCGTCACAGATTTGAGTTTTTGGGGTGAACTAGCGTTTGTTTATTGTGGTTGTTGCTGTTCACACAGGAAGGAGTGAAGGTCTCATTCCTTCGAGCAGCTCTGTGCACCAGAGGTCCCTGGCAAAGCATCTGTTATCCATTTATCCCTCTCAAACATCTTCTGAAAACAGTTTTGTGTTACTTTTGCTGTTTGGGGGAGGATAAATTAATTTATCAGGAAAAAGAAACACAGAATGAAAGAAAGCTTTGTATTTAATGATAGTTTTAAGTTTCTATAGCCTGTATTCCTAGTATTTCAGGTTTTATTTGCTTTCTGCTGAGCACCTTAGGCTATATATTCTGATGCTTTTCCTTTGGAAAAAAATGGATTACTAATCAGTGGGGTTTCCTGGCTCCATTTCTGTCTTTTGAAGTCATGAATTTTATGCACCTGCTTAAGATTGTGGTGAAGATGCATTTTTCCAGTGGGAACAGTAAGGTAGAAGTCATAATACTGTACAGATAAAATGCAGATAATTGAATTACACTCAAATTTAACAATTCACCTGTGATTCATTCTATTTAAGCAACATAAAACTCTTAGTTCCATTTTGTCTTGTTTGAAATGCTTATTCAAGTTAGTGTTTTTGTAAGAGTTAGAGGAAATAAAGTAGAAATTGTGTAGATATGCATCCAGAGTTAATGTTGACACTTGAGAAAATGAGTGTGTCTTAAACCTGTGTCAGCCTGCAGTACTGAAAAAACATTAGATTAACTTCTGTTTCTCAGAATACTAAAGATTAATGTAAATCCATTTTCAGTTAGTGTAAAGTATGGGAAAACACAGTTACAGGCTTAGCACATCCCCCTGTTTAATTTTTTTTTAAAGCCACACATCTGTAGTTCAGAGATAATAGCATCAAATGAAGCAGTGGTAATTCTTTGGTTTCTGTATGTACAGAGAACTTCCCAGACATGAGAGATATATATCCTTTTTTAGAACAACCAGGAATGTGAGTGAAACAAAAATATTTCTGGAGGCTTGAAGTAAACTGTCATCTCTTCCTGGAGTTCTGGAAGAGAAAGAGGCCAAATTCAGCTCTCTTTGGATTTGGCAAGATCCCTTCAGCTGGTTGAATCAAGAGATGGGCTGTAACCTGGAATTTCAGTAGGGAGAAGTGAGAGATGCAGTTCCAGCTCAGCAGCTGAGATGGCTTTTTCTTGAGGCCTCTAATAATGCTTGGATTTCTTCATTTGGCACTGAAGTTCAGGGAGTTCAGGAACCAGTGATGGGCTAACATCTATTCCCATGTCTCAATATCAAGAACACTTTAATCTGGTGGAACCTTTCTGCTTTATCACCACCTCTTCTTGTGCCTACTCACATTTCTGAAGCTGTATCTTGCCATGATAGTTTAGCCAGGCATCCTGGTTGTGTAGCACATCTCCACCTGTAGAGATGAGTCAAATCGATTCTATACAAAATACAAACTTCTATTAAGAAAGTCGATCTGTTAATAGGATAAATTGCCCCGAAACTGCCTCCTGTTTCCTATTCCTAAAGGAAAAGCTGTGACACACAGTGGAAACTATTACCCAGCCTATACTGTCTGAAACTAAGTACAAAATGAAGAGATACATCCTGAAAATTCGGAAACCACAAGTTGGCTAAGTCCTTCCACTGCAAAGGAATGTTCTGTCAAATTACAAGAATTTGGGGTTTTTCCCCTCTTATTTTCCAAGGCCCCAGTGGAAAAAGGTTGAAAAGGCTTTTATAGTACACACAAAGAATTTGTAGAAACCATACCTTAAAATGCATGGGTGCAAATATTGATGGCATATATTGCATCTGTCTCGAAGCTAGCATATGCAAATATTCTGCCATCAAACTGCTTTTAAATTAACTTGGAAATGAGTTAGGTTTGTTGTTGTTCTTACCTCCCTTAGGCAAGAAGGAATTTGTGAAGTGCATAATGCAGACATCTGAAATCTCTCATTTAAATTCTCATCCCTGCCAGTGTCTTAAGTACACTGAAAGCAATAGCATTTCCAATCTAATCCTATCTGCAGATATTCTCCCAGAAGATCTGGAAAAAAAAAAAACAAAAACAAACCTCCCTGGAAGAAGAAATAAGCTCTGGACAATTGAGTCCTCTAAATAGAAATATATGCCAACTATATCAAAATGCTAAATACCAGAACTTTAATCCACCAGCACTCTAGATCCATCTAAATGAGAAGAACAAACAAAAGCAACCACCTGTTTCCTCTGTCCTTTACTGCTGAGAAAACCCTTCCTGCTGTCTCAAATAGGAGGAGGGGAAGTGAGGCAAAAATGTGTGGATCCTGTAGTGGTGTGTAAAGTGGGGCATCTGAGATTAGAGAGGCAGGTAAACTGCTTTATGTGAGTTGTGTTGAATAGATAAATATTCTGGTTCTTATCCTGTACCCATTAATGTAGTGTTTGAATTTTAAACTTACTCCTTGAAGTTATTCCAGTGCAGAGGAGTGACCTCTTTAGGCAACCTGCCAACAGTGTATAATAAAAAGCAGATTTATAGAGTCTCTTCAGAGGTAATGCCAGGAGCTTGTAGTGAAACACCTGTTGGGCTGTGTTTGTGCCTCATCAGCTTTTTGTTGGGTAGAAAACTCCAGTTTGCACAAGAATTGTGCTGTTGAAGAAGCCACTGTGAGAGGCTAGGGTGGTATCTGCACTCTCACTTGGAGGAGCACACAAATCTGAGGTCCAACTCCAATCACTTAGGATAATTATAATATCCTAATGATGCCTTGTTAATTAATTAAATGCAAGGGATATTTGACAGGGGAATGCAACGTCAGAGGTAATCTGTGGAGCTGCTTCTGGAAGAAAAGAATCTGCTAGAAAGCTGTATAGGTTTGTAAACTTTGCATCAGCTACTGCATATTTCTTAGCAGTACTTGGTCTGTTGGTGAATGCACACAATCTCTGCAGCAAGCATTTTGTCTGAACCTTTCTTGTTTTATGATGCTGTATCCTGACTTTGTGAGACAAATTCATTTTATTTTTAAAAGCATCTTACAGAAAACCATCTGGAAACTAATACTTTTTTGTTTGCTGGTCTTTATTAAAGGTTTTATGAGGACAGAGAAAAAAAAAAGCATTTAGAACTGAGATAAAGCCTCAATTTGATCTTACTGGTCTCAGGAAGATCCTGACAGATAGGCCAAATTCATTTGGCCTCATTTCACACAAAAATACATCAGTTTTTTCTTCCCCCACTTCACTTTGGTTTTTTTGTTTTGTTTTGGTTTTTTTTTTTGTTTTTTTT
>VXBR01012239.1:1835087-2025455 GCA_013400215.1 Cisticola juncidis | reverse complement strand
TTTGTTTGGGGTTTTTTTTGTGGGTTGGTTGATTGGGGGTTTTTTTGTTGTTTGTTTTTTTTTTTTTAAATGTATATACTGCCAAAATAAAATCATCCCAAAGCAAGAAATGAAGATGCTCCCTTTTGGAAAGAGCTAGCAAGTTCTCATAGCAGTGGTTTTAAAATGCTCACCCTTGTAAATCTCTGAGCACTCTCTGTTTGAATAACAATGATTTACAGCAATGGAAGTGTTTGGTACACTGCACTAAAGATTTTTACATCTGTCTCATTTTTGCACAGTAGAATATTTCCTAATAGAAGAAAATGGACGAGATAGTGGCAATATATGCAACATGTTAGCAAAAAATAGACTGTATGAATTTTAAATAAAGTACAAAGTTAATTCATTATGCATGATGGATAACTATAATATTTGCTGGGATGAAATTTCCAGTAAATGTTACTATTTGCTGAATCAAGATGATTGTGCTCTTGTCCAGAGTGGCTTGCTTTCTTTGTGTAGTTTGATTTGCTCATGCTGTAAACATAAATCAGAAAACAAGATGCTGCATATTGGCAGAACTGGATTAATATTTTATTGTTAAAAAATATTGGTACAGAATTATCCCAAGTGTTGTGTTTTGTTGGGTTAAGATAGAAGGAAGACACTGCTGTGTCTGTAGCTGCATCTGGTAGTTTTTTCATGGTTTTCAAAGATAAATTTCTCCATTCTGGATTTTGCCTTCTCACAGTTATTTTCAATAATCTGCAGTCACACCACACATTTATGAAACCACACAGATCACAGATCTGTCTCAGTCATCCCAAGTGCATTCACTCTGTTTAAATGGTCATTTTGGCTTGCTTGTCTGGCATTTTGTTAATGTCTAGCATTAATCTTAGGATCACCATAGCATAAACAGAGTTCCTCTTAATCTTTTAATTTGTTCAGTTAAATCCCTTTCTGAACCAGATCCTGGCAGTGTATCCTGAGAGCCTTAGTGTCCTATTGGGAAAATGGTCACTGTAACCCAGTTTCAGCCCAAATAGTCCCGTGCTGGGTTCATGCTGCATAGCAGGGAACAGTGTTCTGCTCCTCTCTTGGTGAAAGTCCTTGTTGGGCAGGAGTATTTTCTCTAGCAGAGAAAACTGATCAAGATTTCCACCCTTGCCCCTCTGTCAAACAAAGTGCTTCTAGTGAGCTCAAAGCTCTGAGGGGCTCAAAAGCTGTGTTCCCCCAGTTACCTCCTGATCATTTCCTGCCAGGCTAACAGGCTGCCTGAGCATGAGAAAGCTGACATTAAAATTATCACAGCCTGACAGAAAGTCTTAGGTAGGGGGTTCTAATTCTTAATCATTTGCTGAGCTTCATAATTATGAAATTATGCTGGAGGTTAGCTTGTGATCTTTGTCCTGCATATGAAAGTTGTTTAGGCTCTCTGAAAATATAATTGCAAAGCCAATAACTGAGAAAAAAGTAATAACGATACGAGAAGACATTGTAGCTCTAAGGAATAAAACAATGTGTGTATTTGTTTAAAATAGCAAACTTAGATATATGTGTATATATAGATATATATGTATATGCATTTATATCTGTATGAAAAGGGTTGGTCTTATCTATTCCTTGATAAGTAGCAAATGACTTTTGCAGAAGTAACAAAGTAGAAAAATCATCGTTACTTAACAAGGAGGTAAATTATGTACAGGATCTAAATTTTAAATCCACCCCCAGGTCTCTTCAGAATGTTAGATTCTTATATAGAAAGGATTTTATTGTGGTGGTGTTGCCAGAAAACATTGCATTTTGTTCTGGAAACTTTGAGGGATTGTTTTTTTATCTAAGCATCTTTTTTTTCCTCTTTTTTTTTCCTGTGAACATTTTTTGTCCCCTTTCTGTAGAAGTGCCCTGTAAAATTGTTGCTCTGTGTATAGTTACTGAAAGGCCCCAATAGTTCAAAAGCATTACAGGGGAAAGCAGGAATGGATAAAATCGACCGTGATCAAACAGGGGTGATTAAGGGTCTTCTTTTAAATTGTGCCTTGTTACTGCTATAATTTGGTTCTTCTTAGGAATTAGGTGATGTAACCTGGACAGAATTATCATGGTAATTCTGGGACTCAGTTTTTAGGTGTAGAGAGAACTGCAGCATTACATGACAGAATGAGTTTACATCATGTGGAAGAAAACATGGATTCATGCCTGATGAATCATTGTTCACCAAAGGATCAGAGTTACATAATTAAGTAGTAGAAAAGAAAAGCCACAGTCTCAGCCTTTTACTACTTAAAAATGTTTGCAGAGTAGCCAGGAAGAAGGCTTAGTGTCTGTAAGTGGGCAAAATTCCAGACAAGCTTTTCCAATATTTCTTGTTTTGAAATCCAGCTATTCCCTGCAGTAAAAACCAGCAAGATGTAGTATCCATCAGTTCCTTTCACCAACTTAATCTGCTAACATTTCTGAAAACAGGCAAGTAATATGTGGAAAATAAATGTAAACATTTTTCCCCTTTGTAAATAGAATGTAAAATGTGGCCTTTATAGACAAAGTGTTGTACGAGCTAGAGCTATTAAAAACCTGACTTGGGTGGGTTCTCAGTCAGAAGCTTGCATTATAATTTGCCATAGAAGTTTTCACAATAGCTACTGACACATGTTAGCTTTTGCAAGTTTTTTTAATGCTTTATTTGTGTTTTGTGGGGAATAAGGAGATTGACATATTTTTCTTTAGCATCATCCTTAGAGCATAGATGTTAGTTTTTGTTACATGAAAGTGTCAATAAATATCTTTGTTATCCTCCAAAAAGCCTGGATACACATGTGCTATTCCCCTTTCAATTTATGCTCAGCTGGAATAACAGGGAGGTCTAATAGTCTTATGAAAAATTTACAGTTATGAGTCCTAAAATTACCAGGCAATACCAGTTTGTATGCAGCTAATATGAGCTCTCATGCTTTATAATTAGGTACTTGATTATCTTTCTTTTAAAAGTTGTACAAGTGTAAAAATGAATGTATATGCCTTTTCTTAGAGGGAGTTTCTGGAGTTGACATTGTGCTGTGTTTCATTGTGCTGGAGAATTCTTGATCTTTTGTCCAAATCCAGAGGTTCATTCCCAGGATAGCTGTTAGAAGAATCTGTGATATGTATTAAATCTCCCTGTTTTGTTTCCATCTTCTTAGCAGTGACTTAATCCTGAACTTTTCAGAAATAGTCATCTGCTCCTAAAATAGGCAACAGCTTTTAACCTGTAATGATTATTGACCAGATGACATTTGCACTTCCTGCCTGTCCTCTCTGAGTGCAGAGTCAAAGCTCATTTGAAACAGTTGTTTTGCCTTTTCGCCTGTCTTGGTATTTAGACTGCAGCAAATCTGAGCCCCTGAACCCCTTCAGGTAGAAGTTTGCACTTGCTGTGGGGACATCTTGGTCTCAGGGAATTTGTAGATCAAGAAACACTGTCACAGTCAGAGATTTCCCTGCACTTCAACCTATCCTTGATTTCTCTGTGTGCCTAGAATATCTTTGTGCCATAACAACTTCCTTATACAATGGAATATTTTGTATTATTACCTCTCAAACACTCAACTCCAGTGACTTTGTAAAGTGGGCTTATTAATCAAGACAACAGTGTTGAAAATGGATGATTGAAACATATTTCAGTTTTGTCTGATGGACAAAATTATGGAGGAGTCATCCAATATATTTTTTGACAGCCAGGCTTATTATCTGTAGTTTGGCCTGATAAATGATCATGGGCAGGTCTTAGTCTTGCCTTGGTGTGGGTGTTGATGGCTGAGGCCTGTGGCTGTGCAGTCTGCTGGGGGAGCTGTCTGTCTCTTGTCACACGGGGGGGATGCTCGTGCTGCACTGCAGGTCACTGCAATGATTGCAGCTTCCTCTGATCTAACATTAATCTGAGTCTGATCAGCATCTTAAATGCTATCTAATCACTGTAATAGCTAAATAAATAATGAGAAGTGGCTTTTAATGGAATACATTCTATATGTATCACTCACTGAAATTTTGCCTACAGTCTTATCTTGGACACTAATATTTTGGGAGTTGGTCTTGTAGCTTGTTTCCATTTATCTGTTGGTTTCTTTTTCCTGGTCTTATAGACCAGTCTCTCACACCAACAAGGTCAGATGTAGATCTTTGTGACTGGAAGACTGCATTAACTCTTGACTTCAGATTTTATAGATAGCTCTGTTTACAGATATTATCTTCCTTTGCCTCCTGCTGGAACTGAATCCTTTGTGATTGCCATTTCGTTGTCTTAGATACAATCAAGCCAAAAAAAGCATCCTATATGCATATAAACAAACACCAAATCAATTTTCTGCTTTTGCATTTGTCTCTTTCAGGATCTGGTCTTAAGAACAAACCAAGGAAAACAGGGAAGTGCCTTATTTATGGCCTCTTCTAAGCCTGAGGGGGGTTTTGTCAGGTTTTTTTTTGTTGCAATTGAGCTCAGTCCATCTGAAATGGTTTTGCCGATCAGTGAATGTTTTGCACACCCCAGTGCAGGTTAGTCCTGGGTCAGAGGTGCTGAGAACATCCTCAGACCTGTCTTCCCTCTAACCCCACCTGCATCTGCTGTATCAGGACCACGAGTGCTTTGTTCAGCTGCAGCACCAGGATTCCACATTGCCAGGTTCTCTGCATGGAATGTTGTGCCTCACCTGTGGTGTTGTGATGCAGTCATGGGGCTGGAATTCTGCTGCCATGGACAGATCTAGCAGCAGCTACTGAGTGTCAGTGCCCAGTGTAAAACCAGGCACAGAAACCAGGACAGCCCAGGATCTATGAAATACTGGCTTTCTGCTGATGTCAACACTTACTCATTACTATTGTAACTATTCATTACTTGCAAATGGGCTTTTTGGGTTTTATTTTAATTAATCTGAGATAATAGCTCTTTATATTCCCTGTGACAAATCATGATGAATAACTTACCTCCTCACCTATTTCTCTTCCCTTTTTATTTTAAAATATTGCTTATCATTCTGTGTTATAACCTAGATTTTGTATCTGCAAAGGTATTTCAAAGTACTGCCCTTGATTTTTACACAAATGCACAATTCCACATCAGTGTGCAAAGTCTTCAGTTTAGATGTAATTTCAGCAACAGAACAATATTTGAAATAACAATTAGAACTATGATCCATAAATTCTGGCTAAAGCCAGTGACTGAAAGCATGAAGTGAAGAATAGATAAAGGATAGAAAACTGTAAATGCTGTTACATAAACACATTAAATATATTAATTATTTGAAATATAGTTAAATATATTAGTCTTAAATTTAACTATGATACTAACTTTGTTGGAAGTCCATGGGCAGAGCAGCTGACTGATGTATTTTGTAGAAAACTCAAATCCACCTCATGTTCAAGAGCAATTCTTAAGGTAAAAGCAAATAGCATTTTTATTTTCAGTCATTTGACTAGAGAGAAGCTTGCTGTGTACAGGACAGAGACTCCTGCAGAGCTGCAAAGGGCCATCCAGTGGAAAATGCATTTTCAGGATGTTTTTTGGACTCTGGTCTTTTTAGACTCTCATCAGTGGAATCTGGAGATACCATCTCTTTGTGAAAGGTTGCTGGCAGAGTGCAGTGTCTGTGAGCATTTGTGTGTCCCACAGCTCCTTTCTGAGCACAGGGGCTCCTCTGGACCTGTTGGGTTTTGGGTGACCCTTCTGCAGACCATTCCATGTGCTCACTCTAGGCATTCTATTTACTGTTTACACTCATGCTTTCCTTTTCCTAGGGGATTTTTGTCCAAGCCCTTTGCAGAGGATGGGCCCTGCAAGCACCTTCTGTGCTATTGAAAAGATAATAATTTAATCTTGGGCCTGTCAGTCCAAAATCAGTGCATGTTCAGAAGAATCAAAGCCTTCTCAGTTATCAGGCTATCACAGTACTTTTGGAAGATTTTTCATGGCAGGTGCAATATTTCAGGGTTGGTATTTTTGGGGTTTTTTTAATGTGTGATTTTGTTTTTTTGTGTTTTTTGGGGTGGGTGGTTTTTTTGGTATGTTTTTTTTTTAACAGAGCAGCTCAGGTAATTAAGCTTACATTAGATCAAATAAATGAGCTCTGAGAGTGAAGTTAAAAGCTGAAAGTTTGTCAGGCTAATTGTAACAAATTGTTGCTCTGACATACAAGGTTAACAGCAGCTAAAAGCTTAGAAGGGAAAAAATATCACTCAATCAATGGGGAAATCCTTTAAAGAACAGCTTTGCTGGGCTCGGGTGCATGAGGGAAGCAGAGCACACACCAGAGGAAAAGAAAAATTTTGACTTGATATTTAAGAACCTTTAAAGATTGTAAAATCCCCAAATGTATAAAATTTAATTAGAAGCTAATGATTTGGTATTGTGGGGAGATGAAGGGAGCAGAATTGGGAATGGCTTGTTTGGAATGACCTTGCTGTCAGGGTTTCACATAAGCTGTTAAATGCATGCAAAGAACTGCCACAAAATCAATGAAATAAAACATTGCAGTGGTCCAGTATGGAAGCATAAATTACCATTTTAATTTTCAATCAATAAGAAAACAGATATCCCTGAAGCAGTAAAACATGACCTGCACACAGATCTTCATTGCAGGACAAAGAGAACACAGCAGAAATCCATAAAACTCTGAGATGTTTTCAAGAGCAACACTGGCTGTGTAAAACAGAAGAATGCTGGTTTTGTGTAATAAACTGATCTGCTCCTGATTGGGAATATCTGCTCACAGAACAAAGCAACTTTCTTCATAGTTTATCATTTTGCAAAGCTTTTTGACAGCTGGGTGTAGAATTTGCCTTGGATGCCCTTGTTTTGTTTTGAGGTTTGTGTTCTGGGCAGTGTTGAGAAAAGTGTCTGGTCCAGCCCTGAAAAGGTGTCAGGATGGTGCTGCCCAAAAGGCACTGAAGAGGGAAATGGGGTAGCACAGAGAACTCTATTTACAAGTGTTCAGCCTTGATTGTTGTCATGATTATTAGTACATGGTGTCTTGTTTGAATGAGTTAAGTAGACTGCTTCTGTTGAGAAGGTCAATTTGCAGCAAAATCTGCTTTTCAGTTTGGGTGTGAAAGTAAGGGAGCTTAAAAATCCAACCCATTGATACCTTGAGTGAACTTCAAACCCTGTTTTTAGGACAGCTTTGAACAAATTTGAAATGCTTTTGCTTGTGTTTCCAGATGGTCAGCACACAGTTTGAAATGCTTCAGTCACTTGGCTTATATTGAAAGGCTTCTCTGAGTACCCAGTGTTTGGTTTTGACTGGAAGTAATTTAATGTCTGAATCACAGCTACAGAGATCTGAAACGGATCAAGATTCCTGCATGTGCTGTAAATTGTAATGCCACTGTAGACTGTTTGCTCATGCCAGCAGTTCTGTTCTCAAGATGCCCACAGAGGCATAAAACAATTAAGTAAGACAAAAGTTTGCAAATGTACCAGCAGTCCTGATTAGCTGGGGAGGTCCCAGCTGACTGGAAGGTTAAGTTGGAAACACTTGTGGTCTTTGTGGTTGTCTGGAAGGATTTGGGGTCCCTGTCCAGTTTATAACTAAGATCAGGGGGGAAACAGCTGATCTGTGGGAGCAGTGTCACCATCAGGGGCTGTCACACCCCTGCAGTGCTGCAGCTTCCAGGGAATGCAGCCCCTGGCACAGGTGGAGCAGTTCAGTGGCAGCAGCTCAATGGAAGGGATGGAACCAGTGGATTTTTGCTCATCTTAAACCAGGGAGAAAACATTCATAATAGGGGTAATTTGTAATTTGGGATCTCCAAAGGAGCTGGACAGGGGGGTCTTGGTGAAATCATCTATGTAAACAGGACTTTGTGGGCTAAGAATAGGGCTCCTAGTTTTGTACTGTATGATTATTTATGTATTATAAAGCACCTCATCCACATGAATTTCTTGTCACAGAATTTCAGATTTGAAAGAAGATAAATGCAAGTTATTTCCATTTATCTGATTTCTGCAGCCATTCTATCCAGCCAAGGAGTTAGCATAATTTCTTTGCTGAGACACAGATCTGTCCAAATGAAACAAATCAGTCATAAACTCATTGGAGGGTTCAGTGTGTCTCTTCCTGACTTTGTAGCAGAGCACAAAACAGAGTGACAGAGATGCATGTGACTGCATACCCTGGAATTCTACCTGTAAAGGGATTGTGTGGTTGTACCTATAGTGGGATCGTGTGGCCTCTTGCCTCTGTCAGTGAGAAAGTCCTTTAAAGAACTTCTTGAATGCATTTCTGAAAATTGTGTCTTTCCATAGTAGAATAAATCTTCTGTGATTTGATTGTGAGCTGGTTTTGCCAAATTAATACTATGTGATAATCCTAGCATGCAGTTTGTGCTGCTAAATTCTTCCCATCTTCCTTGCTAGGGTCAAACAAGGCACCTCTTTCCCAAGCATGTTATTTATGGGGGGGAAAAAAAAAGAAAAAAAAAAAAGAAAAAAACACAGATAGATAACTGGTGAAACGAAGTAGAAATTTTAGAGAGGTATTTGCAAACCCTGAAGTGAGTTTTCTTTTTATATTACTGATTTTATTATCACTTTTCCAGTATCTTTTATCAATTTACTGTCAATATCCACATCAATGTATTTATTCTTGTGTATTTAAAATTTAGCTTGGGTTTAGTTAAAATCTGTATTTAAAAAGAATATAATGTTAATTATAGCAAAAGAGACTTTTAAAAGTGAAGTTTAGTTAGCAAAAATTATATCCTTTCCTGTTGCATTTGTTATCTTGCTAGTTTTGTATCTTTATAACTTTTAATATTTGTGCTTAGCCAAATACTAGCAATGTACCTTAAAAACTATTGTATGCAAAGTTAGTATTTGCATTTTGCTGAATTTCTATGTGTGAAGGTAGACTTCAGGTTTCTGATGTGAATTTTTTCCCACAGTTTTTCATATCTGTTGAGAAGTATTCCATCTTCTCTCTGAAATGGTAGTAAAAAAATGTGGCTTGGAAGCTAATTTTGTACATTTTACTGGCAAATGTGTGATTTACTCCCCTTCCCAGGCAGCCCTCTGGTGTCCTAAGCATGGTAACTTTTATTATATTCCCTTGTCAAATCATGTCTAAGGCTCCATGTGCCAGTGATACACAGCCACATATGTCTGATGCCAAGAAGTTTCTACCCCCTTTTTTCATTAATCTTCATATCTGCAGTGATTTTCTGCAATTAATAGAGTGACTGAGAGACAAAAAATCCAATCACCAGCTGGAGAACAGTTCAGTAAGTGAAATGTAGGCAGTTTGTTGAGTGAGTATTTAAACAGCTGCTAATAAAAGCTCAGGCCCATTGGGAATTACCTGTGTTAACATATGGGTCATACTGAACTTTAGAAAAGGATGAAGTGCTTGCTTTTCTTTAAAAGGCAAAAAGAAACAGAGGTGGAAATTGCATATCAATTTAGCTAGGCTGGGCTATTACCAATAGGCTGGGCATGAATATATTTTCTAGATAGGTATTTACATCCTTTTTTGAGTTTTATCTCCCAGATTTTCTCTTAAAAATTGACAAAGCTAGCAAGTGCTTATACAAAATGTGGATACTAGTGAAAATACACTTGCAAAACCTCCCTTCAGAGTGTAGCATTACTTGGTCTTCATTAACACTAAATAATAAAAATGGAGGGTTGAGCAGTAGGGATGATATGGCTGAGATTCACACTACAGCAGAGAACAGGTTTATCCATTTATCTAAACTCCATTAGCTTCTACATGGGAATAAAGGAACCTTTTCAGTAGTTTTAAAAAAAAAAGTTCATTGTCTTGATGGAGAAATGACATGTTGAACTAACACCAGCTGGTTTTCAGGCCATGGACAGGTTTAATCTCTCTCATAAGCAATGTTGGTCTCTGTGCACATGTGCTCACAGGTTCTCAGTTCTTGTGGTGTCAGCACTCATGGCCAGTGCAGGCTGTGGCATTCCCTACAAACACTGAAGGGTTCCACTGTCCGTAAATGCATGGCAGAACTGTTTCTGCCTTCTGGAAATGCAGAGGAATCACACATCAGGTTTCTAGTTTGGGAGAGAAAAGTTGCCATACAAATCTGTTTGACCCTGTCTTTATTCAGTAGCATGTCTCCAGAGACTGGGAAAATCATTTGTTGTAAAAAGTGGAGGTATGAGGGAAGTGTTATGAGGCGTCAAAAACAGTTTGCAGCTTTTCCTTGGCAGCAGAGTTTTTCTGGGGAACTTGCACAGTCTGTTCTTTCCTTTCTTCTGCAGTCAAGTAAGTTCTCCCTTTGCCTAAGGAGATGTTCTACTATTTTTGTTATGTTTGTAAAATTAAATAATTCATCTGTATAAGCTGCTATTATTTGGTTTCAATTACTGATTCCAGAATCATGCTGCTTTAATGCTTCCCAACTCTGTTTCCTTAACAGCCCCACCTGACTCTCCCAGGGAAACATGAATAAACCTTATAATAGGCAGATTGGTATCAGTGCTGTTCCTTTAGATACACATCAGGTAAGCTGGCTTTACAGCCCAATGCTGTGAGAGGATAACAAGGGATTTGACCATGGCATTCTCAGTCTCTAATCCAGGTCTTTGTCAATTAGCAAGGTGGATGCAGTGCATCTAAACTGATTTTACCTATTAGCTGTTTATTCTATGACTTCTAGGTCAAAAGAAGCCCAAACATGCTTTAGATCATGAAAAACTATTGCCAATAACAAGAGAAGGTGACACAATTTTTAATATTTGAATGATTTCAAACCTAATGCTTAAAACAGGAGCAGGAGGAGACTCCCACTGAGCAGCTTTCCATGTAAGGTGTTGGGGTTAGTTTAAGGTTCTTACGGACAAATTAGAGATGATAATTTTTCTTCAGGAAAACAAACAAGTGAGCACAAAGAATGAGATGCCTGTGTGAGAATCAGGACTCTTCCTGTGCTCCTGGTGGGAGTAGTATTGTAAAATACAGCAGTATTTTAAATGCAACAAGTTCCCCTTTGAACCTAGAAATTGGAAAGCCTCTCTCGGTGTGGTATTTTTATGTTCAGTAATTAGCTGATACAAGATTAAAAGTTATTTGCATACTATAGCTCTCTAAGTGTGTTTACTGGGTATAGCATGAAGTGAAAGAACTGAGATCAAACATTTGGCATTATATTAAACTGTTATTTCTCATATAGACTTGTGTCTATGTAGGAAACACTTGTGGAGAGATGGAGTGCAGTGAGAGTGTCATCCAGGGGAAGAACTGTTTAGTTTGTTGAAAAGAAACTTCATTATTTTTTCTATTTCCTGTCTTGGAAAAAAAGTATGTGTATCTAATTTGAGGCAAAGTAATTTACATTTACTTTGATTTTTTCCCTTGTTATTCTTTGAGCAGTCAGACACATTGACTACTAATGAGCACTTAGGACTCCTGGGCTTTATTTCCTGCTCTGGCTCCTAAAGAAATCTAGCCTTTATTGCTAATTTAACCTCTTACTATTACTCATTCTTTGTGAAATACTACTGGGGTTTCAAAAAAAAGAAACAGAAAGAAATCCTGCTAAATTTGAGAGCAGCATTTATTTGAAATAGAGTTCTAACTCCTTATAATCTAAAATGAATTTTAGAAATTCTATTTTTATTGTGCAGAAATTATTAAGCTATCTAAGATGTCTCAGTATGATAGATGAGATAATCTGATGTGTAAAGGACAAGTATTCAAGAGAAATGGGAAATGCAAATTATTTGATTATTTGTGTAATTTCCTACAGGTGGCTTGTCTTATATCACTAAAAATACCATGTGTTTAAAGGTAGTTGGGCACTTCTCTACTTGACTGGATCCAGCACCTTCCCAGAGTAATTTTATTTTGGAGCATTGGAAAGTTTTTTCATAAAGGCAGAGCCCAGCCCCCTGGTGTTGTTTACATGGAAAGGAGGAGGTTTTCAGAGCCCTTCACAGCTTCCTACCTGTGCTGAGTTTGCAACAAAAATGTTATTTTGCAGAAGAGTATTTACTCATCATGTCCAACACAATCTTTTCTGCATAAGGTATTTTAAGCGACCATAGGTTTCTTTATTACTTGGTAGGATTAGATTTCATTAATTTTCTTTGCATGAGTGATGGAAGAAATATCAAAGGAAGAGTCAAGGTTTGAAGAGGGATGCAGGTCTGTAACCTCTTGCAACTTGAGCTTGGGGGAGGGAGGGTTACCTTTGTTCTTTTTGTGGAAAGAAATGGGTAGGATTATAAATTTACTTTGATCACAACTGGCAAAAGTTTGCTGTCCTTTGAGTCAACAGATCCAAATATATATTGAGACTCTTATGCAGAAACTGTCCAGAGCAGCTGAATATTTCTATAAAAATCAATATTATGCATAATATTCACTGAAAAGATGAAAGGATAGGAATTACTATCCAAGAGATAGTGATTCCCACATCTTAGCCAGTCTTTTTAGAAAGAACAAAGAGAGCATTAATACAAAATTTCTGCCTTGCTGCTCAGTTCCATCACCCATGATTTGAGTGTATTTGATCGGGTGAATCTCCCAGAGGAAACCCATGAAGGAGCAGCAGTTCCTGCAAAGTTAATACAACTTCTGATGTTTTGGTGTTCACTGCCTTGCTCTGGCAATGCCAGGACAGCTCTGTGTGGCCAGGCCTGTGGCAGCCACCTTTGAACAGACCACGTTCATTTCAGGAAAATACACCTCTGCTTTTAGTAGCACCTTTCACTAAAGGGAGGCAACTTACTTGTTCATCATTCAGTCTAAATTTAAAATAATTATATTTTTTTTCTTTTTGAGGTGAATTATACTCTGTGACAATGGTGGCTGGAGTTACACGTTTAATTAGATTTACTGTGAAAATTACATAGAGGCTTCATACAGTGGATTTATGGTTTCAATTTGTTCCTAATTTTGAGGGGATTTAAAAAATTTATAACATTTTTGCATTTCTGTCAGTGTCATCAACACATGGTGACATTTAGTCAGCATTTAATTTGAAATTAAGTGTACTAACAAAATTAGTTCTAGCTTGTCTCAAAAAAAATGCAGGATTTAACTTATGTGAGTATATTCATGTGCTCCAGGGACAGCAGGTGACAGTGTAAATCCACAAATCCTCCACAGTTTAATTGTGGGATGGATGTATGTAGCAGTTGTTCGTACGTCGCTGTTTCCACATCCCTTCCTTTTGGCTAAAGATCAGATCTGGGGAATGCTTCATGTGCAGTGCACTGTGCAGCCTTTTCACACTCTTGTTTAAATCCCACTCTGGCAATTGTAATGATCTTAATCTCACCACTGTCTTCTTTCTAGGCTGTGTTTAACAAGAGTCTTTGAAAATCTTTGTCAGGAGTTCTATTTACAACAATTTTTTCTTTCTTTCTTCTCCACAGAATGGACTTTATTAAATTCAATTACACATTGCACTATATGAGATAATCAAGGGGTGAGGCCTTTTAATGTGGAAAATATTCCCTTGTTTTTTAAAATTCTTTTTTCCTCTCGCATTTTGTTGTGCAGTTCTATGGTGGGGGTTTCTCCTCTTTTTGAAAAGGCACTATTTTGTTGGTCATGCCCTGTGTGATAACCAGGTATGTTGCCACTGCATAGTACTACTGAGGATTTTGACAGGAAAGATTTCTTGACCTTTTTTTTTTTTTAGCTTTTGTAAAATGTACATTGAAAATGGACTTCAGGTTTCTATTATGAACCTGTGCCTGGATTTTGAACATGACTGTTACTGCACAAAACAGATCCTGCTTGGATGTGTTACTGAAAGAAATCTATTGTGTGAAGTAATGAGAGAGGAAGTCCTCTGGGTTATTTCCTGTTCTAGAGTTTGTCATCCTAATTTACTTCTGGAATTTTTTACATACAACACAACAAAGATATATATAAAATGTAGTATGTGAGCCTATACCTATTTTATGTTTATTATTTCTTAACTCTCTACAAAAAGCCCTCAGCCTTAGAGTCAAATGTCTGTGTTTCTGGATAATCAGGCTGAGACTGTCCTGTTACAGGTCAGCAGTAGAAATGTCTGCACTAAACAAAAAAAAGTGGAAACAAATTATATTTTTCAATGGTCTGTATCACACTTGGGGGTTTTGCTTGTGTTTCTTCCATTAAGGAAAAAATCAGCATTTCCAAATGCATCTGAAGCTGCAGGCAGTGACACACATAGAAAATTCGTTCTGGAGAGCTTTCCTCGTGTGCTAAGCAGCACGTGAATCACACACGTTGCTCTTTTTACTGTTTCTTATGCACACAACACTTTATCAGAGCAGTTCTCTGTGTTCTGTCAACAACACAACTGTTCAGTTGTCACCCATGGTGGCCAGAGCTTTGTGTGAAGATCAGAGGCTTTCGTAATCCCTGGAATCCCTCAGTGCCAGCTCCCAGCCCGTGTGGTACACACTGTGTGAGAGAATCAAACGGATCAGCAAGGGCTGAGCTCGAACCTGCTGTTTGGATAAGCAGGAGAGTTTAAGAATACACATTCATTATTTTGTTGGCAAGTTTTAATAAACTGTTAGAGATGTGTAATGTGTAATTTGTAACCTATAAGCCAGCCTCCTCTTCCCAAGATAAGTTCAAGGATAGAGAACAGTTAGTTTCCTGTTGCTGTTCTTTGGTGCAAACCCTGATGGTCTTCGGAGGCTTTTAGACACAAAACTATTATTTTCTCTGTGGGGTTCTGGGCTGTGTGCCAGTTTGTTGTGTGTCTTTGCAGTATTGTATCTATTGCTGCCTGGTAATTTGCCTCTGCTGGGTAAGTGACTGCCTCTCTTTGAGAGCATAAACAATTCTAGAGATGAAATAATAGGTTAGATGCCTTGTATTTTCAGCCATGTACATACAAGTGATGTGAAGGGTCAAGAGAATATCTTGTGCAAGAATCCCCCCTTTCATCAGAGGCTGAGGTGTCAGACTTGATGCATTTCAGTCCTGCTGGCCCATGGTGCTTTATTCAGTAGAAGGCATGTTAGGGCTTTTATCCTCTGGCATTGATCTCAATTACTGCAAGTAGGAGGAGGAATCAATTCTCTTTGGTACTTGATTTGAGCTGCCTGAACTATAGAATCATTTTAATTTAGACTTACTTCTCACTGTAGAAGATAAGGGCCCTTCCAGACATACTATTAGGTCTCAACCTTGAAGGTTTCTGTTATAATTTCAACAGTTATCCACTTAGTTCATGAATAAAAGGTTTCTGTTTTAATTCTAGTAATCCCCCATGTGAAAGCCCCTAGCACAAGCAGATTCATTGCTGAGGGCACAGAAATAGCTACAGAATTCAGTAATATTGATTTCTCCTGCTTACTTAAGGGAGGGATCAACACCCAGCTTCATTAACAGCCTGCACTCACCTCTCCTGCTGCAGATCTGCACGACTTTCAGCAGTGGCATCTCCTGCCTGTACTTTGATTTACTGATCCCAGACAATCAAAAGTGCTGGATTCAGCAGTGACGCCGAGGCTGGTGTCTTCTCCTTGCCTTGCAGAGCTTCAGCACAGCAGGACTGCTTTCTCTCTGAGCTTTTGCTGCTGTGATTTGGCTGCAATGTTTCCTATGCTGATGTATTTCAAAGAATCTGTTCTTTTCAGGGCTTGTGTTTTATTCAGGTCAAAGGGAGCTAACCTTCCTTTCTGTATTTGGTGTTTCAGTGTGACTGTCAGAGGACTTAGCATCACCTCAGGTTATGAGCTCATGGGGTCTGAACTGCTGAGTTAGAGTTGTTGCCCAGATTATGCTTCAGTGAATATATGAATGTTTGCTTTTATTCTTTCTTAGTTTCTTAGGGCTTGATCATGAAGATTTTTCGAAAACATCTGAGGTGAAAAATGTCCTTGTTTGGAGGTGGTGGTTATTAAGATGATGTAGAGCACTGTGTGAAAAATCCTCTCTGTTCAAAATCAGCCAAGCCAGCTTGAAATTGCTGAGGGTGAATTTAGCAAAGGTAGATGATGACTTAACAGAGAAGTGCATCAAGAGAATTTCACATTTACATTAACAGCATGGGCTGTGACACCGTGGGGCCTGGGGTTGTTTCTGAGGGACAGTGGCTCCTGTGGTCACATTGCTACTCAAATCCAAACACAGTAATTAGTGAGGACTGCCTGATTGAGGTTCCTAAAGTCAAAAGTACCCTGTTGAAATTCTGCTGAACACACCACTAACTCAAAACTAGTGCACTTCTGCTTGAAGGAGAAGGGATGTTAAGCAATAAATACCAGTAAATTGTAACTTTTACTTCGCACTTTGCATTTTTATGACCAAAGTTGACTCAATTTATTCCTCTGGTGAACCATGTGACAAGGACACTGCTACTCTTGCGCAGCAGCCTTGTGTTTTTAATGGATTAAAATCGAGCTCTGTGTGCTGATTATGGTTAAATTCAGAGTGTCTCAGAGGCTGCTGCCCAGCCATGGGTGTGAGCACACTCATCTGCTGAGAGCAGCAGTTCTGATGGACTGTTGCCTTCCTTTTAGACACTATTAGCTTGTTCTGTGCTGGTAAAAAATGAGCTGTGACTTTCTTGCCTGGAGGCATTTGTTTCTTGTAGCTTTAGCATTGCTAGTCATTGTGGAGATTTTTATTTTATTTTACGCTGTGAATAGCAAGAAGTTCGATTTGCTGTGGAGCTCCATGTAACTTGGTTACAGGGAGCACAAAATTATGCCACAGGGAAGCAGGATGTGACAGACAGCACATCCAACTTTTCCAAGTGTAGGATCGTTCCAGAAACTCAAGAATTCTGTAGTGTTTAACAGCCACTATCTTCTCCAGTCTGCATGTCTTCTCCACAGGCTCTTCAGGAATTAATTTAGTGTTTCAGTCACAAATTAAATTTTTGACAGCTCTACAGCCTGAAAGCTATCCTTATGCCACATGAAGAAGAGCAAGAGCATGTAGGTAATGTTTTTGCATACAGATAATTTTCTATTTTTGGAGGTGATACAGTTTGGGGATAGGTTTTATTGGCAATTCCTGCTTTTTGAGCAGAATTTCTAATTATATTTATTAGTATGCTGCAAGAACCATGTTCACTTACATAATTTATATGCATCAGCAGGATTGAATTGACTTCTGATTTAAAATAAAAATGTGGTTTGCAAAAATTTTGCATTATTTGCCACATTTTTAATTGTTGTGAAAACCTATAGTATCTCTAAATGGATTTTTACCAAAGTTTTATGCTGTAGAAAGCATTACCTCTTGCTGTGGACACAGAATCTCAAAATTAATGTGTGTATCTTTTATAAGTGTTAAGAAAACAGTGTGTCTTTGGTTTGCTTGTATTTTCTACCCTGTTCCCTGTATTCTGCATCTTTTTTTTTTATCAGCTTGCAGTGTATTGTGCAGACATGACACATAAAGGTCATCTTACATTCTTGTATTTAAAGGTATGTGTTGTAATGTTCTAGTTTTAGACATTATCTTTCATCCAAACCAAACTTATCAAGAAATAGAGCCCATCTGCTGCCACAAACACAAAATATTTTAAGCTCTAGGCTACATAAGGATTCTACGAATGCACCAGGAATAATTAGATTAGGATATATTTGCACTTGGGAGCTTAGTGAAGTTTTATTCTTTATATCTTTGAGGGTTAAAGATTATCTAGGGCCACCAAAGCCTCTAACCAGTGAGCTCTAAAGACACCTAACTGACCTTGGAAGTAATTTTTTTTTCTCTCTTTTCCTCCCTGCTTTTCTATTTAATGCCTTTCTTCTATGATTTCAAGCTTTTTTTCAGATCTGCATTCTAGGAAAATATTTGCACTTCTTATATGTGCAGGTCTCTGCAGATGTTCCATAGCACAAATATCACCAAAAAAAATCATATTGAGTCTTCTTTCAAGTTATCTGACCTCTGTACATGTTTCTGTGCTATCTTGCATTGCTTAATGTATGAGATTTGCTGCAGATCAGTCAGTTGGCAGGGTGTAAATTAGATCTAAACAATACATGAATCTTAAGCTAGAAAACTTGGCTTATGTGTGTTCTGATGCCACTTATATCAGTAATGTTCTGGGAGATTCTTTCGGAGCTGTAGTGTCCACAATTGGATTTGTTGTCCCTATTTTGGGGATAATTCCTACTTACAGTGGCATTGGGACAGTTTCTAGTATTTGAAGTAGTTTAGAATACAGAGGTGATAATGAGGGCTTCACAGATACCTTCATTTGGGAGGGAGAGGGGAGACCATTTCAGTTCTGAGCCAATTTGGGAAGTTTTGAGCTGGAGTTAAGAAAGAAGGTGGACATTCCATGCACACAGGGCTCTTGTACAGAAGCAGGTCCTGAGGATATTGATCCTTCTGAAGCCTGATCAGCTGAAGGTGCTGCTGGCTGAGCCAGGCCTTCCACTCCACAGAACGTGCAGTTCTGTCCTCTCTGAGTTGGTGACCTGGGCTCTGCTGGCTCCTCTGAGCAGGGGTCACAGAGCCTGCAAAGACCAACTCGAGTGCAGCTGGTGCTGCTTGGCTTTGAGGCTCCTGCTATGAAGTTGTGTGTGATCCTTTGTCAGAAATGATTCCGTGGTTGTCACCCTTCCCTGTCTGTGTGATCTGGGATCACAGCTGGGTTCAGCACGGTGCCCCTGGGCAGGGTTCTCTGGGGGAAACTTGAGTATTGTGCATTTATTTACCTTTTGGAGGGGGTGGCAGTAACATTCATGGGGTTTTTTTTGTTTTCATATTTGAAGAAAGACAAATTACCCCTGAAGTTCATTGTGTATCAATGTAACTCTGCACTGAACAAGGCAAATAGCTGGGAACTCTTCCTTTCCTGCAAGGTAATAATAGAAATTTGAATTAGCTACCTGCAACTTTGTTTTCTTCCATGCACTGTGACATTTAGCACTGCAGTGTCTATAATTTTCTTTGATTTTTATAAAGACTATTTTGTTCAATTATTCAGCTATTTCAAGCCAATTTTGATGGAAATTTAAAAATTATAAGCACCACTGAATTTTTTTTTTAAGTTAATTTGAGCAGAACTCTGCCTACTTGTGCCTGTAAGGGTTGTGGTTTACAGATTTCAAGATAACTGTAGGGCTGGGATTAAGTGCTGCCTGAGTGATATAGAATGAATTATACAGGAGTTCCTCATATGGGGCTAAAATAGTAATAATAAAATAATGAAAAAAATCCTTTTAAAGTGGTCTGGTTTTGAGTAGGTGATCTCTGATAAAACATCAAAAATCTGTGGGTCTGCGGCTGTTGTTGGAGAATCCTGGTGAGTGGCAGTAGTTTAAACCCTGGCAGCTCTGTGTTCTGACCATGCAGCAATTCCATTCCTGAACAGTCTGAGTATGTGAGCTGGCCTTTTTGATCCTTGCAGGGAAATGCCACTTTGCTTTCTAGTTGCTTTCTAATTAGAATTTCTAATGCTGCTTTGCTAATGGAGGGCTGCAGAAATAAGCAGTGTTGCATTTTTTAATGGGGAGCATCTTGCCTCTAATAGTTTGTTCTGCTTTGCAAAGCCCTGTCAGGCAACCCTCTCCATGATGAAAGAATGTGAGCAAGGATACAGTGACCAGAAGAATTAATGTTCTGCAGTGCCAGTGTGAGGGAGAAGAGGGCTCTGAGTCTGTTGGCAAACCAGCTCTTGGCAAGCTTCTTTTGCTTTTGAAAAATGCAAAATTATACTGTAATACTTATTCTGTCTGTGAATAGGAATTCTCTACTTATTAAATATTCATTCAAATTTCATATTAGGAAAGCTAAATGCCAAAGGCATAGAATTACTTGATTCTGAAAGACATGCAAGCTGTCTATTAGCATATCCTTTTAATTTTAATTTTTTTTTCCTAATGCATTACCGTGGTCGTTGACAGGTCAACAGATTAGTTTGCTTTTAGAAGACAGATCTAGTGAAAAGAAATGCTTATATTTTTGAAGTATCAAAGTAGAATTAACAGAACTTTGTACTTCTGAAGCACTATTGAAAAAGTAGAATTGGAGACCCTTGGAACATGTAGTAAAAATTAAGAAGAAAAAAATCAAGCAGATTTAATCAGAGGTTTGTTTCCTTTCTTTAGTTTCCCTTCCTTAGGAGGGGACTTGATTGGATTTTTTTTAAAGCATCTATCTGACTTTGGGAAGGAATTTGACTTTTTTTTTAATTAACATGTAGATTACTTTGGGAGATTGCAGAGTATCAAACATTCAGTTTTGTGGTCAGTTTGGAACACAGAGTTCTGCTTTTTCTATCAGTATGGTTCCAAGTGGATGCTTTGTGTACAAGAGCTATTACATTGTCTGTTTAATTACAGCCAGCTCTGGGAGAGTGGCAGGGCTGGCATTGAGCACATTTGTGGCTGAAAAGCATTTCAGGAGAGCATTGGGCACATCTCTTCATTCCAAATAGAAAGTGCTTTAATATATGATCTGTAGTTTAAAATAAAGCTGTGGAAAATACTGATATTTACTAGAATTGTAACCAAAATCTTCTGTTGTTTGTACTTGAAGCAGTACACAAATGCTTTGTGTAATTACTTTCTCATTGGGAAGATCTAAGGAAAACTTCCTTGGCATTCTCACATCAGAGACACCTTGTTCAATGTCTTTTTTCAAAGCAGGCATAATGTAAGGCTAAAATCAGGGTTCTGGTGACCCTTTTGGTGGGATTTTGGGATTTTGAGGGATGCAGATTACATCTCATGGTCCAAACGCCCTGTCATGGTGCTCAGTCACTTTGTAAAACGTTTTTCTTTTTGTCTTGCTGTAATGAAGAGAGGTTTCTACCTGCATTCTCAGTTGTGCATTTCCAAAAGGAGGTGTTTATCCCACGTGTTGGAAAATGAAGTCTCTGAGTGCAGTCAAAACGTGCTGAATTCTGTGGTTAGGAACAATGCAGCTCTCACAGAAGAAACTGCTTGGCTGTTGAGTGCAGCTGCTCAGCTCTGGAATGTGTCCTCTTCTAAAGCTGCTTTCATTAAATTGGTGTGCACACATACAGGGGATCGAGATGGGCTTGAAAGCAGTGTAGAGGCAGGTCCTTAAATCTGGGAGAGAATCTTGGAGTGCAGGGCAAGCCTCAGAGGAGCTGGTGCTTGAGATGGCAAACAGGAACAATTGTTGACTTGCTTGTCGGTGTTAGAGGTTTTCCTTTAGAGGAGCTTGTGTCAGCAGTGTTAACTCCAGAAGCCCTTCAGGAAACACTGAATGAGTATGTAATTTTTCACAAGTATCTGAGACAAATATCTAGAATTTAGGCATCTGAGAGATTGCCCCAAGATAGGTTGGCTCTTGATAAGAAATTTCTCCTCACACAAAAGGGAAACAGAACAAACATCTATTTTTCTGCATTTTTTCATCATGGAAAAGAAGGGAACAAAGTACTGTGTCCAAATAGGCATGTGGACTAAGTTACTTTGAGAAATTATGGCAAGACATATAATATATAATTATATATAATATAATTATTGAAAGAGCTGTCTATTTTTGGTGAGTGGATGAGGGGAGGAATTGCTACTGCATCGCTTTCTCTGTTACATTGTGTGTGACTTCATGTAAGCAGTGGAGGACTGTCTTAAAACCTTGTTAAGAAGGTCACAAATGATTTGTCCTGTTCAAACATTTTCCTCTGCATAAATTAATTAAGATGAGTAGAGGCATGGCAGTGGGGAAAGCATAGATGTCATAGTTTAGAATGAAATACTCTAAGTTATTTTTCTTTGTTTCCTGTTGACCACAGATAATGTGGGGTTTTTAATTGATGATGATGTCTTTTTTGTATGGCTTGTAATGACATTTAAAAATCCTGCTTGGTGCTTATCCTTACATAAACTTAAAGAATTCCTGCCATTATTACCATTATTGCTCTGCTTACTCTGTTGTGCAGCTAGTCAGAAATCTATGGCAAATAAACCAAGGATGGATCAATATAACCCATAAAATTAAAACATTCCAAAAGCAATACTGGCACCTTTGGTTGTTATGTACTCCAGCTTGCTGAGTAGCTTAGGGCACAAGATGTTGACTCCAGGCAGAAGTTTGCTTGAGGTGGGTTAGGAATAAGATTCTGCATCTTCCAGGAGAACATCTAGAATTTCTCATGGTTGAAGAATCTCTTTCTGACTCTTACTCTGACCTGTAAATATAAGATATTTGAAAAACCCAAGCAGAAGTAATTAGCTATGCTTATGTTTGCTAATCAAGCTTGCTTTTTATCCAGTTTCATTTTCATTATTGCAATATCAATGTATTCAAGGAATCCCACCTTGATTCACCTCTTGCTCACCAAAAGAAACCGATTCCAGAAAGGGGAGAGGAGGAAAAGCTGCTCAGGTTATTCTTTCTAAGTCCTCTCTCTTATTTCTACTGCCTGCCACATAACTTGGCATTCAGGGGGGTTGAGATGTTATTGCAACAACAGACTATATTTGCAAGCTTGATATTTTCCCAGCAGGGCCTTGAATTTCACATTGTAATAATTTGCATTTTAATAATGCCTGTAAAGTGTTCAGGTACATCTGAGGGGAGTGTCACGTGAGTTGGTTTTAATCCCCTGTGCAGAGTCTGCCAAACTTGTTTGTCAGCTCTGGTGTTTTAATTCACATATCTCCAGCTTTGTGGGGAAATGCAGAAAGAAAAAAGATTTCATTAGCTCTGCACTCAAACCTCCTCCTGTTCTGTAGAGCTGTATTTGTATGTAAATCTCCCCATACTGAGAAATAGCTGAATAATCTGACAAGCCATGGCATGGAGGTTTATTTTTGTCAGTAACACACAAAAGAAGAATCTGACTGATTTTTTTTTCTTAAAGTTTTTAACCTTCTGAGTGTTGTGAAGTGTTTTGCCGATACCATTAGATCATTTTTTGTCTTCGGCAGAATAATTTGGCAATAATTGTAGGCTTAATTGTGTGGAATCACATTGTGTGGTCCCATTTTAAATTCTTCGGTGTCTTCTTTTCATCCTAGATGAGTCTATCAGTCTATCAAAGATGGGATGATTTTGTTAATTTCTTTTTTGAGGTCTTAATACAATTATTTTCTTTTTGTGAATGTCATCTACTCTAATTAGTCTTTGCCAATTTTTTTTTGCTTTTTATGTGTTGAATCTTTTTAACAGAGTTATTGCCTGTTTTTGACAATGAGATATATATAATTGCTTTTTAGAAATGTATTTATCGTGTCTAATACCAGTCTTCAAATGTATATTTGGCACAAAGGCAATAAGATATAAGGATCAGTATGCAGGAAATTAGTGTTTCAAGTATGTTGAATTGCAATATTAAAGTTATAATTATTAAAAAACCAATCTTCCAATAATGACTGCTGAGTGCAAAGTGTGAGCAAGGCAATTCATGATATTCAGCCAGCCAAAAAAACTTGCATTTTAGTAACTATATTTTCCTTGTTTGATTTTTATCCGATATTGAGTGGATTATCCCATCACTGGAAAAGTCCTTTCTTACTAATGGCCTGGATGTGGTTTTCCACAAGGAAAAGGATTTTTCAGCTTTGACAGTATTCAGTATCTGCTTGGTCCTGTGCACTCAAAGGAACTTCACGTGCATCCGTGGGTGGGGGCTGCACAATTGGCCACTAGGGAATTAACCTGCCTGCTTTTCTTTTATTTACTTCTTGAAATGCAAGATTCATACCAACTCCATGAACTTTAAATATAGATCATCTTTGTTGCATTTCTTGAAAGAGCTTTACTTTCATACTTAGAAATAGCTTGAAACCTATTATATATAATAAAAACATGAACAGTAAAACCAGAGTAATTTAGACTTTTCTGATATATCTAGCTTTTCAAAAACACCACAAATGACACATTAATAATACAGTGATTGATTTGGCAGTTGGGATGGTTTAGAAAATGGCATTGAATGCATAACAGTAATAGTTTTATGCCATTACATTTACATTTAGACAAGCATGCAAAACTAGCAGTTGCTGTTTTATATTCCTCATAAAAGCTAAAGCATCCTTTTGAATTTTTTACATATCCAGTAAGACAGAAAGAAAAGTAACCTCTCTAAAGCATTTCTGTACCTATGGCTGTGAATGTGCTGTGATCACTGTTTAGTATTAGTCTTGCTTTGAAATTCTTGTTTGTTTCCTCAGTGGGGTTTCTTGGAGTTGGGTTTTGGTTTGGGGTTTGTTTGGTTTTTTCCTCTTTTTGTTGGTTATATTTGAGGAGTCTTGTTTCTTTAATGTAGATATGCAAATATGTGTATAGTAAAGGAGAGGAGGTTAATATTGCCTTTTTAGGGAGATTACCAAGACAGAAATTCATTCTAGGTAACTGCTTTTTTTTCATGCTAAGCAAGCATAATTATTTGGAAAGTGATAGAAGTATGTAACTTCATATTTAACTCGTTCACATGAGTATTTCAGGATTTTTTGGTAAAACATTTTAGGTAATTTGTGTATTTTTGAAAATGCATATGGCAAATGTTCCTTTGCCTAAAAAATTGTTTTCCCTCTTTTTTTCGTATTGAAAAAAAGGAAAAAAAAAGTATGACAAATTTAATAAGTATTAAGGTGTGAGCTTGTATTTTATTGGACTTGATGCTGAAAGTTGTTTATAATACAATATTCTTGCTTAAACACAAGCTGGTGTAACTATGTCTTCTGCTGCTTTATTAGTGTCCATATGGAATTCTGCTTGCTGGTTGGGGCCTGTTTGGGGTTTTTTTTCCTCTAAGGAATGCTGTTGGAATGGGTGATGTAAACTGCTGGTCCATATGTCTGAGGTTTCTGTGAGAGAGTTTGTTTGTGTGTTGGATTCCCACTCGTTCTGATAGACAGCATTTCCTCCAATGCACCCAACACCAAATTCAGTGGAGCAGGGGATAGGTGTGGTTCTGTGGCTCACTGGCTTTCCAGATTAGATTTCCATGATTCCAATGCTGGGACAGAGCAAACAAACAAGGTGGGAGCAGAAACTCGAACCTGGCTAAACATCATGGTTTGCAGGATGGTTGCAGAGACTCGGGAATCAGTTTGTGCATCACCTCTCCCCTTCTGAATGGCAGAAAGAAACTCCTGTTTTCTATTAGGCATGTCTCTGAGAAAGCTGACTGTAATTTCCTTGGAAAATGTAGGAAGAAAGATGTGTTTGTGCTGTTATGATTTATTGACTGGTTGTGTTACTTGGTCACTGCTTGTCCAGTGTTATTAGTAACCTAATTGTGTTATCAGCACACCTTTGTTTGCTTTCTAACACGTACCTGAACAGCTGGAGGTTTGCAGCCATGCACTGGAATTGGATTCCAGGGTGCTGTTACTAATGAGCACTTGCTAAAGTGCTGGGGGTTAAGCATTTCAGTCTTTGGGAATAAGTCAGTTTTTTAGGTGGGTTGGATTTTCTGTAGAATATGCAGAGTTGGAAGGAACCTGTCAGAGTCATCAAGGACTCTCCAACAATCATACCCCGTGCCCAAGTGTGGTCCAAACACTTCTTGCACACAGATGGGCTTGGTTTGGGTTTTTGTTTTAAGATTCATAAGGATCATGACCAGCTGACTGTTGAATATCTGTAGCAATGAAAACTCCTTGGTGCCTCTGGGCAAGTTGTTGCAGTGATTTAGCAGCCTCAAGGGGAACAAAATTCCCATGCATCTGTCTGGAATCGCCCACGTTCCAGCTTGTATCCCTTGTCTCTCATGCTGTCACCAGGGAGGACAGTCATACCTATAACCTCCCACTGGGTAGCTGGAAGACAGGAATAAGGCTTTCCTTGAAATGTGGGCTTTTAGCTCTCTCAGCCTGAGAGATGATGAGCTGTAGCAATACGACGTTTTGGTGGTTTTCAGCCAAACTAATGTCATTATGTTGGGGTCTAAAGTAAGAAATTGCAATTAAAATGAAAAAGAAATGTTTAGGGTAATGTTTTCTGAGTTCTCCTTGCTTTGTTTTAATTGCTTGGATTTCATCATTTTTATTGCAGTAGCTTGTAACTAGTTCTGACTAACTCACTTTGCATGTCTGCCATGCTGTCCAAGTCAGCCCTGTCTCATAGGCCTAGTATATTTATATATATATATTTATTAGCATTCACATCTTGCCATTTCTCTGTTACTCTTACTCTTTCTTTTTTTCCCCCGAAAGTAAACTGTACATTTCTCACACTGAATAACAAACCCAGAAAACTCCATTTTAGGACAAAATTCAAATTGTTTTCCATCATGTAAAAAAAAAAAAAAAAAGTGGAGCAGGTAAAATTTGCGAGAACTTCAGAAGCAAGTCCTTTGTTTGGGAGCTTTTTTAGAGTTTGCAAGTTAAGACAATTACTTAAGCTTGGAAATGAAAGGATTTTCTGGGGTTTCATTTTCTATGTTGTTACTAGTTTATAGCAGGTCATAGGGAAAACCCTTTACCTGTCTGTTTAGTGCTTTATAGTTTCAGCATTGAAAGTCTTATCTCCAGTAAGTATCTCCAGTTTGGATTAATTTAAATAAAACATTCTTCTGTGGTGCTTTACTTTGAATTTTTTTGGCTGTTTGTAGTAAGGTTATAATAAGGTATCTTGAGCTGAAATATGAAAATTTTTCATAAACATATATTATTTGTCATCACATTATCGAGGCTATTTATAAACAACTCAAATGCCTCAGGAAGATGAATCCTATTAGAATACATTAAGTAGCATAATTGTAACAAATGATCCATAGGCAAATGCTGCACTAAATGAATTTCGAATTTCCAGCTAACAAAAGCCAAGCTCTTCATTTATCTGAGATGCACAGATCAAATCTCTCTGAGAGTGTGAAAAGCTTTGTCTGAATTTTTCCACTTCTCAGAGTGCTTTATGTAGGCAGACAGATCTTTTTTAACATAGGGAGTAACCTTACAGCTTTCTGAGGAGTTGTTTCATCTTGATCATCAGCTGGTTTCCTAAAAGCATTGGTGCATCCTTCCATTTTTTTCTGCTGAGAGAAGAGAATTAAAATTCATATGTAAAGCACATTCAGTTTGTCAGAATCTTCCCAATCTAAACCAAACATTCCTTCCAGTGGGCTGTAACAATTTGGGCATTTAGACTGAAGGTGTTTGCAGCAGGAGCTGAGTTCCTGCCCTGGGTGTGCCCAGAGAGGAGCAGGGAGCAGCATTTCACAGCCCTGCAGCATTTCACAGGCACAGGCAGGGACACTGCTCACCCTGCCTGAGCACAGCCTTCTCCAGACATCCACTTGTGCTTCCCAAGGTCTCCAGAAGGTCTCGAGATCCAGCCAGCATCCTGCTCATCCCTCCTCCTCAGCTCCACAGGCCTGTGTCTGCCTCGGGCTCAGCTGCTCAAAAAACACAATAAAATTTCAGGTGCTTGTCTCAGTTTTATCACTGCTGTAGGATCCGGAGTGTAATGTGAAGAAAATGTTCTCAGTTGTAAACTTTGCCATAAAAATATTTCTTTTGTTTGTCTGGCTCTGAGGTAGCTTTGCTGACGTGATTATTTCTATCAGTCTGTTATGGTTCTGCAGTAAGCTTATTTACCATCTGCTTTCAAGATGTGTGTTCTGGCTAAAACATGATGTTTCCAGCTGTCATATGCCCGAGAGTGTTAGGAAGAGAAAATAGCAACAAAAAATGAGGGGGGAAAAAAACACATTAAAAATTGGTTCATCTTCTGTAGAATATTTTTCAGAATTCAGTCTTGCAGTTTTTAAAACATGAAATTCTTGAGGTATGGACAGGCAGATGGGATATTATCCTTTGCATCCTTATGTTTCCTGCCAGAAGACATGGGACTAGGGGAGGTACTTCTCTGTATTCCTTCATTCTTCCGCCCAAAACAAAATGGATTAAAAAACCAATCAATCAAAAAACAAACCACAAACCAAAATCCTGCAGGAAACCCCCCAACCCATTATTTTGAGATTTAAATCTCAAATTCCATCTATCTTTATTTCTTTCTTTGAAAATTAAGTTTTACCTTTATTAGTAATTTATAAAGTCTATTCATTTTTGCTGTGACAGTTAGAAGAATGTATAGTACATGGTCATAGAAAATTCACTGGAAAATGTTACTTTTTGTTGCACCTTCCCTGTCCACCCCATCATCCCAACATGTACCTGTAGCTTCTTATCTGGGTAGACTGCAGGATCTGAATGTAGACTGTACATTTAACCACAGAGAAAACAACAATATCTAACAGGAGCTGATAGGCTGTTGTATTTTATGTAGAAAACTGAAACAAAAAATACAGAGAACTGGAGTGGTATGAGAGAATGGCCAGATGTTGCTTACAAAAAATCAAGAGCAAGTCTGTAGTTTTTTCTTAAGTACTTCAGCTATGTAGTAACGACCCTAAAATTCTACGTTTAGAATGGCTGGGGAGCAGTAGAGCAATACAAAATTCTTAAATAGATGGCAAAGAGTTAACATTTCCAAATACTTTTGCAGCTGGAGCATTATCAAGCTGTTCAGTTTACCGTTCTGTTCTACATTAAATGTGGCAGCTTTTTGGTTTGCTTAATTTCCTTTAACAGTACAGAAGGATGTTACACCTTCACTGTAACACCACAGTTTTATATCCAGCGTGGCAGCAGGGTGAGCAGCAGGTCAGCGTGGAGGTCCACTTTAAACCTTTATTCTGTGTACAAGGCTGCCTGTGGCAAGTGGCTGAAGTATCTGTTTTACCTTTTCAGCTGCTCTGTACACGAAGCGCTGCAGGGCTGGATGTAGTTTCTGTGTACTTATTAATCTTTAACAACCTCCTTCCTCTCAAATGTGTTCAGTCTCCCTTAAATCCAGACCAACCTTTGCCTCTCTGAGCATCCATTAGCAGGGAGGTTCACAGACCAGCCCTTTGCTGGGTGATGAGTCACATCTTCTGGTTTTGAAGCTCTTTCCTGTTTGTTTCAGTTGATGCCTCCTGCTCCTTATTTTGGAAGACAGAGTGAAGAATCAATTTTTATCACCTTGACCTTGAGGACTGTGTTTTTATTGGCGTTTGTTATTTCTCCCCTGAGCTATGTCTTTCTGGAAAGAGACTGAAGTGGGGTTTTTTTTTTGCTTTATGTAGGGATGTTTTTGTATAGAAGTTCTTTTAACTTTGTCCACCCTAAGTTTCCCTTCTACTTCATTTCTAGTTTTACTGTATCCTGTTTTGAGATGAGGGACCAAGATACACAGCATTTACATGGACAGATCATGGATGTAGACAATAGCAAAATGAGTTCTGTGCTGTTTTCCTGAAAGTTCCAAACTTGTAGTTTACATTTCTGAACAACTACTGTGATGTTTAAAAAATTTCCCCACTTGTATTTTCCTCTTCTTCTATATTTATTTTATTTGTAGTTTATTGGCTACTGATGTTTACTGGGCACTCAGTGTTGCCTCTTTTTTTCCTAGAACTAGGAGAAGCTTGGCATCTCATGAGATCTTCATGATAATGCTGTAGTGTAAAATGTGACTGTTTAATTTGTTGTTTAAATTGTTCTAGGGGAACAGGGTGACTAAATTTAACTAACTTGGTGAATGTAGAATTCAGAAACTCCCTCTAGTACTTGAGATGTGATTTTTATTCAAGTGTATTAATGTATAGGTCCCATCTGGAAGGAAGGGCCTTAGAATGGTGTTCATCAGCTGAGGAAAGTCAGCAGGAGTGTATTTTCTTCTTGGTGGCATGAAAATGTTTTAAGGCTGGGTCGGATGGAGCTCTGAGCAGCCTGGTGTAGGGAAAGGTGTTCCTGTCCATGGCAGGGGTTGGGATGAGATGATTTTCCATTCCAGCCCAGGCAGTTACAGGATTTATGTAACCATGGAGTTATCCTCAAGCTCACTTGATCATCTTTACACTTCATCAGTATAAGTTGTCTCCAGCAGGACACATTTATTTTTTAGTTTTTGTAATTACCGCTGGTGTGAGTATGCCCAAATTATCTGGCTCCTGTGTTCTTAACTGTAGCTACAAAAAATGACCAGATAGAAACTCCCTAATGCTCATGCTCTTTGTACCAGCCAAGGGAAACCAACACCAGATTTAGCTGGCCTTGAGGTACAAATGTCAATTTGCCTTGCCTGGGAAGAGCAAATCTAGTTTACTGTTCCTGACCTCTCAGTAATCTCATTTGTGTTTTGAGGATCTTACTGAAATCTGAAATTGCTTCTTTGGGTTTTTTTTCCCTCAATCCCCTTAGATACTTAATTAAAGGTCAGAAGGACCTTCTAATTCCTCAACACACCAAACCTTTGTTCTTGTTACATTCTGTTTCTTTACTTGGCCTCTCTGGATTCACAGGTCAGAAGAGGTATAAAAGAAACTAAGTTAGAGCTTGTATCAAGAAATCCAGTCCATGTAACTGAAATGGATGAGACTGTTTTCTTCTCCCTTAGTGAACAAGAAGTAATGGCTGCATATTTGTTGTTCACTTCCATTGAACATCGGGTAGAATATAAATGACAAATGGCCCGCTGCTGCTGATACCAGAAAATATGGTGGGATAACCACACCACCTTGCATTTACTGCACTTAACTTCTGAAGTGATTGGCTTGATTGTGCTATTTGAAATTATAACTTTTAAGAACAGTCTTAAAGTGGTAAAACTGAGCTTGGAACTGAAAACTGCAGAAAGGTGACACTAAAATAAAGTCATGTAGCAATTCTGGCTCCAGTTCTCAGTGCCCTGTGAGCTTGTAGATATTGCAGGTACCTCACCTTTGTCAGTTACTGAGACCAAGGAAACTCTTCCACTGAGCCAGAGATGGGGACACAATCTGTGGACAGGTCTGAGGCTGAAATCGGAGCAGGTGGTTTGTTTGGCCCTTGGCTGCATTTTTAAATTACCAATTCAACTTTGGTCACCTGCAGAATAACCAAAGTCCACCCACTGTCAAAATGGGCAGGTCTCCTATCCAAGTAAATGGGCTAACACATAATTTTAGGAAAGCATGCAACTTTAATTCCAAGTTTTCACTGAAAGGAAAATGCAGTGCTTTTGCCTTGGTTTAAAAAGTGTACCTTATTTCCACTTTGTATCAGCACTGTCCTCCAACTCAGTCTGGGGCTGTCCTTAGGTTTAGGGTTTGTTTGTTTTTAGTTTTTTTTTCTGTTAAACCAAAAAGTAATTTTTTCTCTTTCTATTAAAATAGGTCAGTGCTATGACATCTTTATGGACCAGAAGATTAGGGGAATGATGAAATAAACTCTTCAAAATACTGTTCACATGTGAACATTAGTTCTGGTTGTTCTGCTGCTTCTAACAGAAACAAGGATGTTAGAAATAGACCAGATATGAAATGTGTAGTTACAGTAATACATATTTTAAAATTGTGGGGGAGTTTTTTTGTATTTCGGTTGCAGTCATGCTGTTAGCATGGGATCCATACAGCTGTGCCCAAAAGTATCCATGTGGATCTTAGTGCCCATGGAAAGCTGGTTTGTAAGACTGGCACCCTGATTAGCATGTGAAAACCCAGTGATTACTGCCAGAATGCTGCAATCAGAGATGCAAGCTGGAAGTTCCACCATGTCCTATATAATTTCAACTTAGAAAATTAAGGTGCTATGTATATGTACTTCTCATGCAAAAATTATAAATAGGTATTGAAACTATTCATTAAAACTGTTAGACAAAAAATTACTGAACAGGCCTACAGGTTCTGAGGAAGAAATCTGCTTGATGAACTCAATTTAGGATTATTTCATGGTTTTAATGATATATGTTTTATTAAGTGTGTGTTGTGATGTTAAATGGCACTGTGTAGATTGAAGAAGTAGATGAGGTGGTGGGTTCCACTAATGTAGAAAAAAATCTAAGGTTCACAATGACAGGTGAGTTAGAGCAGCACTATTCTGGTAGTATCATATATAGCCTCTCTTGAATTGGTTATTTTACTCATCTGCAAAATTTCCATTTGATAAATGCTGTCTGCGTTATAGATGTTTTTCCAGGAAAAAAGAAAAAAAAAGACTCATAGAAGACTTTAATTGCCTACAAATTCATACTGGTGTTTTCCTCACTCAATCTCAATGGTTCTTCCTCCCACTTGCACCCACACTGAATCAGCCTTTAATCTGATTCCTTTTGCTACCTTAGGAACAAAAAATGCTTTCATTGATGCTCTGTGTTTATGTATTAGAAGCATTTCTTTAATTTCTGATCTCCTTCCATGCAAAGACTCCTTAGAGGTCAGCTTGGCTGTGTGCACAGGCTTTCTTAAATCTAAGGTGAAATATATGTGTGTGTGTGTGTGTGTGTGTGTGTGTATACATATTTTCCAAATCTCGGTTTGCTTGTAGGCAAAGTAAACTTGTGTCCGACATTCTTTTAACTTGTAACTTCTTCACTGCAACTATGAAATTTTAATCCTCTGGTTAGCCCTTGCTATAATTACTTTGTTAACAGTTCAGATCAGAGTTCAGTGCTTCCTGCAGCATTTTCAATTACCATTATTTCTGTTTTCAGTTACAGAGTTTGCACCTGCATTGCATTTAATTGCTTTAGCTCAGACTCTCTGACCATGCAAAAAGAAGCCTAAAAACACAGAAAGAAATGCTCAGATGAGAAGACAGCTGAATACCTACTTCTGAAATGTTTGAGACTTTTTTTGTACATTATTTTTTTAATGCATTCCCACAGCATAACTTTTTACTTGGGGGCATGTTACAGTGTGTATTTATAATGAGGCTGACTGTGTTCTTTCTTGCTCTAGTGCACATGACTCCAGTGAAGTCAATGGGCTTATGTGAGACTTGCTAAGATAATATTCAGACTATTAATCTTTACATTAGTCTCACGTGGAAGAGCAGCTAATATTTAACACTGAATTTAAGGTTGTTGCTGTAGGTTCCAAAGTTACTTAATTCTCTTGTTTCATATTTTTCTCTTTTCCCCTCTTGCTTATTTCATTCCTTTGGAAAATGATTGTCTCTGAATATTGAAGACAATCAGGAGTAGAATTTATTTTTTTCCTGGATATATTAATATCCAACATGAATTGTTATTCATGCCGTGTGCTAAGTCAAAACTCTGGAGAATTTTTCAAAAGGATTATGTGGAGTTAGATTGGAAGAGTAAGGAGAATATTTGAAGACAATCTTCCTGCAGGGTAAAAGACTCAGTAAGAGATTAGATATATATTATTTGTGTTGTTGCTTGCTCTGGGAGGAAAGTAAAAGAATCTAATGCAGAGTTCAAAAAAGGAAAAGGAAACCAAAAAGTGAGTAAACACAAGTTGTTTTTCAAAAGATTTCCCTCGTAGCTGTCTCTCTATGCAGAATATCTGACTGGATATAAGAGAATTTAGCACCAGCCCCAGTTAAGGATTAATTAAATAATCCCTTAGTTAATGATGTTTGTCTGTTCTGCGTTGGACGAGAGGGGTCGTTGCTGATGGCACATTGTAGGTAATAATTCATGGTGAATTTCTCTTAGCTAAAGCTGCCTGATCAAACTCCAGAGATGGCTGAGTCATTGTTCAGAGAAACCCTCAGGAACACTGGACTTTTGGAAGAGGAGAGATTAAAGGAGGGAGATGGTTCAATATTAAATCATGTTTGCTGTTGACTTATATTGTAGGGAAGAAGGGACAAGGAGGGAATGAAGGCAATATTGTGTGGATGCTTAAAAAACCCAAAAAGTCAGAACAAGAGAAGTTCTTCTGAGGTCAGGAGAGAAGGAAACCAGTAACAATAACAAAAATTTAAATACTCAAACTTTGTTACCAGTAAACTGATAGAGTGCTGTCTTTGGAATTGGAAAGGGCCTTACCCGGTGGTATTATGGATCCGTTCTTATGTACAACTCCTGTTTGCAAATATTCTGATTTTGAATAATCATTTAAGAACATGCATGTCATTTGGTTCATTAGTATGAAACCATTGTTTTTGTTCATTTTGGGTAATGTTCAGAAATTTTTTTGCAAGCCAAAGGAGTTACATATTATCAGCATACAGTGCTTTTGTACAGGTGCCAGAGAAGTCCCAGTCTGACCTGCCACCTGTATCATGCAGTGTTCAGTAAGGAAAATACTGCAATCCTGCTGTCTTTGTGATGGGCTGCTCTACAGATTGTGCAGAATTTGGAAGAATGCTACATTAATTCCAGACTGATTGGCCAAATGAATAATAATCTATCCATTTGTGGAAATGATTTTTGAGTCTTTTCATTCAGTGGACATTAATAATGTTCACCTTGAGCAGAAGTGTGAGACACTCTTTAGCTGCTATTCAGAGCAAGTAACTTGGGAAACAGCCACAGCTTTCTTGTTTAATGAATGAGACTGAAAATTTCGAGAAGTATTGAACTACAACAATTCTTGTAGACACCTTTGTAGAAAGTGAATGGGAAGGAAACATCATTTTAAGTTTAAAACCCAAAACCATTCCCCCTGCTACATTTGTCAACTATAAACAAATTCCTAAAAGTTCTTTTTAAAAACCTGTTCAAGAACAGAAAGGTGATATACCCACTTGTTTCACATCATTCAAATAGAATAAAAATAGGAAAATATGATCCCTTTCCAGTGCTGGCTTCACTTCTGTTTTTGTTCTGGTTCTCAATCAATAATATCATGTCTTAACACATTTTAAAGAAAGTTTACTTAATCTGATGTTCAGGAAAAAAAAGTGTTCAACAGATGCCACTTCTGTTGGGATGTGTTGGGGTTAGATCTGCTTCTGCAGTGTTATTAGGGGACATGCTTTCACTATGTCCAAAATAACAAAACAGTAGTTGTTCAAAAAGTTTCTTTGCTTGTATAAAATCATTTCTGTAGAGGGAAATGCAAGTCCACAGTCAGATATCTGGATAAATTATTTTCCCCTTTATGCAAGGAACTATTTCCTTTAATTCTTGACCTGTTATGGGTGAATATTGTGAGTACTGAGTTATGAATCCTCTTTCCCTTCTCTGATGAGGTCTTGTCATTTCTCTTTTTTAATCCCAAAATGTTTGTCGTGTCTTTTTCAGCAAATATAGTAAACAGTCAAGTTTTAGCCTTCAACAAAATGCTTTCCATTCATGGAAACCCTTATGGGAAGCCTAAATTAGCTACCCTTACATTACACACTGTGAGATGCTCTGAGCCACCATTGCATAATGTGTTTTCCAGTATCTGGAAAACTCAATTATTATTATCACTTCAGTATCAAGCAAAACTCAATGCCTGTGAGCTCAGAATGAGTAATAGCTAAATTTTGTGGTTTATTTTAGAGTAGCACAGGTTCCAGATGGAATAGCCCTTTTTATCTCACCAGCTCCTTTTTTTTCTTGAATATAAAACATTTTATTCTCCATCATTTTTACATTATAACTTCTCTGTGATATTTTCATTAAAATGAAGCAGTTGGTGAATGGACTTTTCGTCAGCTCATTCTTTATCTATTTTTTTTAGCAGAGCTGGTCATAAATCACACTTATATCAAATGCAGTGCTGCTGCCAGTTTCACCCTCTCTTTCCTGTGTTTCCAATTAGCAGGGTTTTACTTCATTATTGTGATGAAACTGGAACAGTGCATCATTGCATTTCCCCAAAGAAGTAGGTGTCTGCCATCAGCTTTACAGCATTCAGCTGAAGTGTTGGGGCACGGAGGAGAGGAGGAAAGATGGAAAAGAAAGTCGATGACTACTTGTTTTTGATGGTTTTGTCTTATCACCAGCAGTCTCTTGCTTTTGAGAGCAATTTTGTTTAAAGCTCTGCTCAATTTCCGTAAATATTCTAGTACATGGAAAGAGTTCTTTTGGTTGTGTTTTGTTGGTTTTTTTTGTTTTGGGGTTTTTTTTGGGTTTTTTTTTTTTTTTGTGTGTGTGTGTGTGTGTTTTGTTTTTTGTTGGGTTTTTTGGTTTTTTTTGTTTTGGGGTTTTTTTTACAATTTTTAATGCTTTTTCTGTTGTAAAATAGGAATGTACTCTAGTGGCATCCATCAGTTATATAGGCTTCTGAGATGGGAAGGGGAAAGGAAAAAAAGATGAGTCTGAGACCTTTAAATAACCTACTCAAAATAACTTTTTCCCTGAATAATGTTTCATTATTTTGTTCTGACCTATATAGGTTAGAAGCAAGAGCCACGTCCTAATGGAAAAAGAAGCATTCTTATTTTTCTGATAATATGGAAGTCTGGGATTTTACAGTCTGTCTATTTAAAGCTGCTGAAAGGTTTGGGTGAGTGAAACCCTTTCACTGAGCCAGGAGGGCACAGGTCCCACTCTGGGCATGCTTTGGAGTTGGATTGCACTGCCTCAGGATGAGCAGGACTTGCTAATGCTGCAGCACAGCCATGGCTAACACTGAGAAATGTTGTATTACTGGGCAGTGTGTTTAGGTTTGGTATTGTTAATTGAGGAGAGAAGCTCCAATAACTCACCTAAGGAATGATAGTCTTGTATTAGAATATGGATTCAGAATATTCCAGGTCACAATCTTCACTTGGTCTGTATTATCTTTTTTCCCCTCACTTTGCAACCTGGTAAGAGATAGGAGCTTTACCCCCCACCCTGATGCAGTTTTTGGTGCATTTTGTTTTCAGCTGTGAAATGATACAAGGCTGCTGAGAAAGTGGACTTCATCATTTTAAAGCAATTTTTCAATAACCTTTTGAATAGGCCCTGAAGTTTAGTCATTCTAGAAAATCGATTCAAATGATTCCTGTGAGATGGCTGCCCATCAGAATTTTTCCTTTTCTATAATTTCCCTTTCTTTTTGATCCATGTACTATAATTTCTGCTGCATTCTTTTCCAAAATTTTAGGAGTACTCTTTGCAATTACCTTGGGATCCTGAATTTTGAATATTTTTCTGAAATAGTGCATCTTCTGAAATACTTGTATCTTCACCCACTTCTCTTGGGGAGTTCAGTTTTTTGGAGATTTTTCAGAACACTCAGACTTTAAAAATGTGTAGCTTTTGTGCTTTTTCATTATATTCAGGCACTGAGAGTTGGATGCCCTGTCTCTTACTGTACTACCTTCGTGTACAAGCAATTTTTGAATGGCTTGTAATATAAGTTTGTTGTTTTGCTGTTTCCATGCTGAATTCTGAATCTTATGTCATGTTTGTCACTGAAAATTTTTATTTTCCTTGAAGACTACAAATGAAATGGTGTGAATCACTGAAACTAAATCACTGAAACTAATGATTCACAGTATCTGTCTGGGAAAAATAAAACACTGACTTGTTCATCAGATTCTATTTCATATGATTTATCTAAGGTTTCTCCTCCTCCATTTTGTATGTTATTATATAATTAATTGTATTATGGAGAATCCAGATACGGAATGCACAAAAGTTATGGAAGAACACCCAAAAAAACCTCTTAGAAGAAAAGGTCAGGTTAGTTAAATAATAGCACAGATTTTTCTTTTTTTTTGATCATCACAGATGTGAGAGAATGAAAGTGAAAAAGAACATTTCAGGATGAATCACTCAACAGATACGATGCTATGGTACATTCTCACCCAAGTTTTCTGATTTTTTTTCATTAACTGGAATTCGAGACCTTGCAGACATGAAGTTTTTGCAGTCTGCTTGTTGGGGATAGCAAAAAAGAATTACCAGAGGCACCAGCTGTCTTTTACATTGAAAGACAACTCCTTTGAATGAGGGCAGTTCCTTTGTATGAAGGGAATGAGGTGGTGAGCTGAGGTGTTACTGCTGGTGAGAGGAGGTGGAGGGAGGGGCATTTTCACTCCTGAGGGCAGGACCCACATGATTTTCAAATGGCCCATGTTACCTGTAAGGGACTGAGGTGCTTGGCAGCTTAAAACATTTATTCTATTTACAGTGTTGCAAATCCCACTTATTTTCTAGAGCAACACTCTGGAGTGCTGGAAAAACCAACCAACCCCTCCTGCTGATAAAGGCTCAGGCCAAAAAGGATTCATACAGTTTCTCTGTTCTTTCTGGCTATTCTTCAGTGCTTAAAAAAAAAGTTAGTGGGCAAGGGTTTTAATCCATGTCCTTAGTCCTTTAAACTTGCCACGAATTTTTAGTCACATGAAGTTTCCAGTCCCTGAAAGGTACTGAATGGTGACTTTTTTCATTTTGAACTTCTATTTGAAAATGATTACTCAGTTATGGGTTTTTTTAGTTTTCTGGTGTTTAAGTGTCTCATTTGGAAAATGAATGTTCAGGCCCCTTTGTCTTGCCACTGTACCCCTGTACATAGGAAATCACATTTGATTACTTCATTTTGAAAGTGAGCAGGTTTCTGAAACATCTGTGGAAAAATTTTGTCACTAAAATGCATTTCTTAATGGTTCAAACAAGATCTTGCTGGAAGTGAAATAGATGAAACAAGTAATCCCCTCAGAAATAATAGGTTCATAGTAAATTTGAATATTATTAAGTTGTTGAATTTCCGTGTTCTGCCCCAGCGTTCTCTTTGGTTCCTCTATAGAGAAGTGGCATTAAAAAATGTTACAGCGAGTTACAATACAAAAATATCAGATAACAGCATATGTAGCAGTAACATGTCTGTGTAGGACTTATATGGATATTTTCCATTTAATTTTGATTAATCAAGTGGCAAAATTACAATAAGCAACAGTAACAATTGGTGTGTATATATACATACATTTATATATGTGCATATAAATACACATACACAAACAGAATCATATATTAGAATACATCAGGAAAGAATGAAACCTGCTAAAACATATGCAAAGAGTGAGATTCTTCCAATTTTTCCTCTTGTGAAACCTGGGATATAAATCTACACTTTATTCAAATGCTACAGCTTACTTGAGGAAGTAGAATTGTGCCTGGGAATCAAGTGCCAGGGGAAAACAAAACAAAACAAAAAACCCAACAAAAAACATAAGCTTTTTAATCTTCCTCACAGTTGTTAATCAAAATAGAGAAATTAACAGTTCTTGTCATAACAGTTCTTGAAATAAATATGGAATATACTTATGAATTTTAAAAGTGCATGAAACTTTCCAAATAATTTAGGATTATGTGTTATAATTAATTATATAGAGGAGCACAATCTCGTTTCATTTCAGAATCCTGGTGAAACTTGGGAGCTATTCCGGGAAATAATTTTTCTCTAATGAGAGAAAGCGTTTGCTTTGTTTTTAAGTAACAAAATGCTGCCATTTATCAGATGAGCAGCTGTCTGTGAAAATGCCACTTCTACATGCAGATAGGCTCTCTCAAATAGATAATTTGAGATTTCCTCAGGTTTTTACACCTGAAATCATCACTTGGTTCCTTCCAAGTAGCCTAAGTCCTGCAAAGAGAAAGGAGACACAAGAACAAGTTGCCCAGAACACAGGCAGAAGTGCTGGTGGTTTGGGGTTTGCTGGGAAAGGAGAGCAGCTATCAGCCAAAGCATTTTTGTTTCCTGGCACTGCCTTGGTCTGGCTGAGCTGGAGCTCCTTTTCCTCATGGCAGCCCTCCCTGGGCTGTGCTGTGTTGGTTTGTAGAAAGGTGCTGCTCACACCTCATTGTTTTGGCTCTGGCTGGGCAGTGCTGGCACTGCAGCAACGCTGTCCCCCCAATATTTCCCCCTGGCCTGTGGGCTGAGGGTGGCCAAGATCTTGGCAGAGCCCACAGCCAGGACAGCAGGTCCAGCTGACCAAAGGGATAGTCCATAAACCCTGATTATCAGCATTGGCTGGACATCCCTTGTTGATGGGAAGTAGAAAATAAATTGATTTTTTTCTGTCTTATTTTCTTCTTCCCCTTCATCTCCTGCTGAGGAGGGGAATGATACAGCAACTTGATGAGCACCAGCCAAGGTCAGCCCACTACAAGCATAAATCTCAGGCTTTTTGCCTTGAGATGTTGCTGGTTCATCTGCAGTGGCTTATTGGTTACCTTTCTGTGCACAAGGCTTCTGCTTTCCTAGCTGTTATCAGCCAAGCACGTTCAGCTTGCACTCAGAATACATTCAGATGTAGAAATCCAGCTGAATTCAGTTTTACCTTCTCAACTCATTCACTAATTTGTGGGTTTGTGGAAGACCTACTAATGCTCTGTTAAGTGGCAAACATATCTTCCTATATGAAATGAAAGCAGGTTTTTTTTTTCTTTTTCCTGAAAAAGCTTTTTCCCCAACAAAATCTTTCTAGAAACTTCTGTTTTTCTGGCATAAAAAACTCTTTGTATTTTATCCATGCTGTTCTGCAGTTTTTCCTTCAAAATCACAGGACTGGTAACAACGCTGAAAATGATTTTCTGCTTTTTTGTACTTGTGACTGCCACCCTGTTCTGATTGAAATGTTCCTCCCATGTAATCACTTGCCTGATCACGTAGCAACACGCACAGTTAACATTCATCCTTCCTTATGAGGGCTGTAATAAATGTGCTGTGTCCCTTCCCAAGGTTAGAGCCAGCTTGAGCTTTTTTTCGGTTAATAGACCTATATGTGTCAAAATAACTGATTTTTCAAACTCACTGGCAGTGGCCTGAGTATTCCTGGATCAGCTTTTTCATTCAGCAGAGGAAAGCATTTTCTTTGGCCTCGGGAGAGAGAGATGTTCTCCATCAAAATGGTGATTTTTTTCCTCTTCTCAAGTGAAAAGTACCTGTCAATGCACAACCACCTCTCCTAACTTCAGAATAGGAAAGTACCTCTCATGAATCTAGACAGGAATCTTTACTTCACTGCATATTTGTGGATAAAAGTGATGGAATAAAGAGCAGGACAGAGACAGAACATGTGCTGGGAGGGGCAGTGCTAAGGCAGTTTTTAAAATTTCTCTTGATGCTACTCACTTTGTTGATGGTAGCAAGGGGGTGATGACAAATGCTTGCTGTCTGTTCTCAGTGTCATGTATGTAGGACTTGGTTATTAATGGGTAAAGAAACAATAGAAATTATTGTTTTCCTATTAGCATTAATACTTTTTGGCTTAGAATTCATTTCAGCTCTCACATTCTTGCTAGAAATGTTAGTCATTGATTACACAGCTGTTAGTCCTTCTGCAGTGACTAAAATGCCCATAAAGCCATGGGTTTCTGTGACTATTTCTGAGGCAGTGTACAGTGTCAGAGAAGGTTTGAAGATCTGATCCAAACCCAAAATTTTATCTCAAAACTGCTTATGTCATTCTTCTGAGAAAACACATAAATGCTGTGCAAAGAGCTGTCTCCTGAAGGCTGCTTAGAGATCCAAATTATTGGAGTCTTGCAAAACTGACAGACAATTTTGTATCAACTTTATCATCATTGCAAGGCTGCTTGTTTATTAGCTGCAGGTACATGCTCCATTTCTACATGCAATTTCCTTTTGATTTATACAGCAGAGAAAGAGACATTACTTCTTTATTGTTGATTCCAATTTTTGTGAAATTCTGAACTTAGTAATTATAAAGCAGTGCAGTACTTTTGCTCTTATGCAATGTGTAGTTTATAAACTCTTACTTATGATCAGGGCACGAAACAGTTTTTGACATTTGTAAATCCCAACCTGATCTCCAGTCATTGGGGATATTATTTGGATTTGCAGTGTTAGGGGGAAATATATGCAATGGAACACGGAAAATTCTAAATGCTGTTGACAGGTTTTGACAGCCATAATCCTGATCTCATCCAGTATGTTTCATGCTGCTGATGAGGGAACTATTCTTTTTCTTTCTGTTCATTTGGAGTGTTCTGAGCTATTTATCTTGTTATAAATTCCCATTTTAAATGCTCACAAAGATTAGCTTGGTGTCACCATTTTGTAGTTCTGCACTTCAGGGAGAAGAATGGCAGAGAGTTTATTTGAATTGCAATACTGTTTACTTTATAAAATGCACTACAAAGGGGGCATCTCTGCCCCCTTTCTCTGCCAGGTCAGTGTGAGGTTCTCTGTCCTGTAAAAGCTCACCCCAGTTGTTCTGGGCTGCTGGGGAGGAGGAGATGTGCACAGTGCTCTGTCCCACTGCTCCCCAGAGCTCCAGGGTGGGGTACTGGGAGGACTCATCCCTGTGCTCTAAATGCTTATTTGGACCTGCAGATCTGACACAGGGATTTGATACCACAGAATTAGGGAGACATCTCAACTTTCTTCATGCATAATTTTGCAGAGACTCACTGAACTCTTGGTGTCAGTGCATGTGGGACCCATTTTGGAACTGCCTGTGCCTTTCATGTTCCTGGACGTGTTACCAGGAGAACCATTCCATACTGCCCATCCCCTGTGCTGTGGACCTGATCTGCTGCAGGGATCCTGAAGCTGAGTGTTTTGCTGTATAAACATACTCCTAATCTGGTATTTTTATCTTTAGAATTCTGCACAAAAATTATCCTTCTTTGTGAGAAGATTTTCAGATTTTTTGGTAGGCTGCCCGTCTCTCATTGAAGTGGAAGAAGTGTTGCATGCACGCTTTTTTTAGCCACATGGTACTTTTCATCCACCTAGCATATGCTTAGGAGATCAGGATATCAAGTGCTTTTCCTTTGGAACAAACACTGTTGGTGAGAGTAAATATGGCTTGGTGGAGAAAATTGAATAGAAGAGTAGCATCTGAGTGGCTTATGAAATTTTGTATAAATATATTCTAGCAAATTTTACTGTGAAATGCATCATACTTCATCATTAGGGAAATTCTGATTTAATTTTTTTCACCAGAAATCATAAGTTCTTCTTATCCAGCAAGTAAGGACAGATTTGGTCTGTTAGCTGGAGGAATTCCTCCTCAGACAACAGAGGAGGATCACTGAGCTTACAGCCTGTAAAGGCCTGGATCTGGGCGAGTTGGGAACAACTTTTGCATGAAATTCAGACATTTCTTCTTCCTTTGGCTAAACCATGGGGGACTTTGAATTCATTGTTTGGAAAATCTTTGCATCCTGTCAACTCTAGAGTTGCTGTTCAGGCTGGAAACAGTTGTGTGGAGCAGGATGTGGATTCTGCAGCCGTGAGGGCTGAGCACTCGTTCGGTCCAAGACCACACAAAGTTCTTCCCCAAAAGGTGTTCTTTGGGTTCCTTCACCTTTTCTCATGTGAAATGGTGCAACTTTTACTCTTCCTCAAATGCCAGGCTATGTGCATAGGTGCATAGTAAGGAATAAATTCATAGAGAAGGCAAAGGATCATGTCAGACAGCAAATAATGATGGCATTAGCATAACATAACACTGCAAAACAAGCTCAGTCTAGTGGAGTTGGCATTCTTTATTTAATATTTCCATTCTCAGGTAACCCCTGTACCTAAATTCATGCAGTGGGAGTACACATTTAGCTGGAGCTTTATCCATCACCTATATTTAGTCCTTGGAAGCTGAAAATACATCTGAAAAAGCTGTTATTATACCTGATTCAAGTCACTGATGCATTTTGTGTTGCAGTCTCTTGTGGAGAAAGCAGAAGATAGCTCGAGACGAGTAGATCACAGCTAGAACTGAACAATAACCTTCCCAAATAGCCCAGTAGCATTTTTAAATGGTCTTCAGCATGTCATCCTTTTAACTTTTGTGTTGTCTGATGAACAGGCTGTGGAGTGACAAGAAAGGGTTTCTGAGGTTTCACCCCTCCTTGCTCATCTTTGTGCGCATTCTTACACTGTGTGACATCCGTGCAGCCATCCACAGTCAGATTTGGTTCCCTGCCTGTGGAATGTGAAGTAATCCAAGGCAAAAGGACACTCCTAAGTTCTGTTTTGGTTGGTGGATTTTATTAGAATCAGTAAGTGAAAACCTGGCTTGTTAAGACATGCTGGGAATATTCCTTTAAAAGAAACTTGGACTGAGGTGCCTGTTAGTGGAGGGGGAAGTTATTTTAATGGGTTCGTGAAGCATGCCAAATGCAGTTTATTTCCATTTTTATATTGCTGTGCTACTGTATTCATCCCTGGCACCCACAGGAATCTTGTCCATTGTCATCTTTGTCATTTTAATTGGCAGAAATGTAACGTTTAGCCAAAATAAATGAAGTATAACTTTCAGCTGATAAAAAAGACTTCCCAGTCTATAGCTGGAGATGTATGTAACACTTACCTGTTCTTAAAATGCCTGTAAAATACAGGTAATGGGCAATATTTGAGAAGTATTCTCTCATTTGTGCTTACTTTCTCTGCTAAAAAGGACAGGAGCTCATATAGATGTAATGAATGCTGAAAACCAGCTTGCTTGTAGTGGATTTCTTTCTTAGCATTAAAATAAAATTTGCTTTTATTGAATTGAACATCGTAGTCCTGCTGTCAGCTCTTTTGGTGAGGCTTGGGTACAATTATTCTTCTGGGAGGGCTGATGAACTCTTTTTCCACTCTGGAATTTATGATTTAAAGAATAACTTGGAAGAACCTATGTGTCAGTACCTGAGTCTTGATAGGGATGTGTGTGCTTTTCTTAAGCAAATTCAGGGTATGTTTCAAGATGAAACATGAAAAGGGAAATACACCTCTGGCTGGGAAGGGAATGTCAAGGAGTAATTGTCACCAGCTTTCTTTTGCACCCAGATTAGCATCCTGACCTAGTTCTAGTGGCTTATTTTTATTTTAATGGCAATAGTGGAGCTTAGCATTTGTGAATGATGCCACTATGGAAGGATTTGTAAACATTGTTGGGTATGGGGTTGTATTTCTGTCAAAAATGAAAGGGCAGTCCCTGAAAATATGAAATACTGTAATTGTCAAGACCAACTCTAAAGTGTAAGTAGTGGTGAGTAGCAAAATGGTTCTTTGTGTTTTATGTCCAACTCCCCTAAATAAGTTAATAATCTTAATAAAGTTGGAAATTGAGGTAATTGGCTTTCTAAGGATATATTATCAAAAGTCTGGTTTGCAATCAGCTAGAAGGTTTTGTCCAGATTTTGAGCCAATTTCTTTTAAAAAACCTGCTAGTTGAATAGATTCCATTGAAACACCAACAGTGAATTTAAATGAAGTAAGGAAATTTTAATGGGTTGCGTTTGTCTTGTATATAAAAGAAGACTTTGTAGAATATGAACAGAACTTGAAAAATGCAGAATAATCTTGAATAATGATTGATTGTTCTCTGAGAAGGATGTGTGTGGGATGGAAAGACATTGTGTGTTTGCACTAGGTTATATATTTGGATATAAGGCCCACAATGAAAAAAAAGGCAAAAATGAAGAGTAAGAAAACTTTGTATTTGATGATATAAGGTAGTAACCCAAATATCAGGTATCACATTGATCACTCGTGATGATCCTTTTCTGGTACTAACGATGTACAAAGGAATATATTTCTGGTGATGAGCCACAGATTCCTTTTCTATTTTCAATTTCTTTCATGATCCGATTTGCTCTTTTTCAGTGGCAAAATGTTCATTAATTATGATTGTCAGCATTACCCAATTCTAGTGTTATTTCTTGTTAGCACTTCCATTAGTCCATAACTTGCCAAAAAGCAGTACCAGTGGCATATGCTTTGGTTGATTTTGTTTTTCTTCTCATTTTGTAATAAGATTTTATGCAGTGGTATTTTTTAATAGATGAAAAAGTAATTGATAAATTTATTTATCATTTTCATATATATTACTGCTGTGGAATATGCCATTTTATGTATAATACAGGTTTTCTTAAGCAACTTATTAAAAATTTAATATATTTTAGCCTGGTCATTCTGCTGTTAAATCAGGCAGACCTCTAGAGGGAAGAGTCTGACAGCTTGTGATCATCACATCTAAAATCAATTAGTGATATTCAGTGGAGCAGTTCAAGGGACACATTTTAGCAGCTATCATATTGCAGGACACAGGGTTGGATCCACTACAGGTCACAAATAAATAGACAATCATACATCCTGCAAAAGCTAATAATAGTAATCATCTGAGAAGGGCAGCTAAGTAGCAAATGTTAGGGCTGAAGCAGAAAGTCCCAGGGCTGTGCTCCATGAGCACTTTTAATGATCCATGAAAATGGGAAGATCTCTCTGTAGCATCTGAAAACCCAACAGGAACCTTCTGAAAACACCAGGCTCAAACCTTCCTTTGAGGGGTGGCTCAGATGGATCTCTCACCGTGGATATCACCTGTACCTACCTGTGGACTTCCACACAGATAAATAAAGTTAAACTGGCTTTGACAGTCCTGTCACTTATAAAGGTATAATATAAATTGTCTTTGAGACTTCTGTGATTGTCTTGCTGAGTTGAGAAAGCAGTAAGTAAAGGCCAGGCAGGACTGTTGGGGTGAAGCTGACAGATATTTATGTAGGAGACACTGTGAGCATGTTTCTTTCAGGAACTTCTTTAGCTTCCAGGTGAGATTAAAATTGGGAGAAAGATGGATTTACCTCTAAAGTAATTCAGGGAGATGCAAAATTACCTCCTCATATTTTAGGAAGTCAAGTCTTGCTGGCTGGGCCCCAGCTGCCATTGTAATTTTGTTTCTGTTGTGAGGAGTGTGCTCAGGAGCAGCTCAGGCTCTTGGGTGGCACAAGAAGCTGCAGCAGCAGGGCAGTGGCTGTGGCACAAACCTTTGCTCTGTGGGATTTTCAGTTTCTGCACTCTGGGCTTTTTTCCAAGAGCGGTGGGAGTCTCTCCAGTCCCCTGGTGGGTTTGTGCATGAGAGCAGCCTCCTGGATTGAGAGGAGTTTGTGACTCCTCACAAGTGTCCTGTGGGCCATATTCCCATCTGGATTTCGGTGCCTTTTCCAGTCTCATTGTATCAGTGGATCCTTATTTATTGTGAGACCTTTTCTGTGTGGGGCCAAGGGAAGCCTTTGAGACAGCTCAGGTCAGAGGTGTGGCCATCCCAGCATAAAGCTGTGGTTTTTTAAGCAGCCCCCATACTGGCATTGTCCCAGGATTGCAGGTTTACACCCCTGCATACATACCCTTGAAAATATTCATGGGAAATATTTTTAATTAGTAGGATATGAATGTTGGTGCGTGTTACCAAATGAAAGCATTTGTCTCCTGCATCCTGCTACATTTGAGAATGTAGCTGTTGTAGTAATTTAATCACTCTTTTAGTGAAACTGCTTCTGAGCTGTTACCTATTTTATAATTTTAAAATATCTTACATCTGACATACTTGACCTTTCTTATCCACTTATAGCTCAAAACCGAATCTATTCAGTAGAGCTCTTAAAATATCCAGATTGGAGACTCCAACAATCTTGCAGAGGAAAGAAACAGCCCTCTCTTTACAATTGGTATCTGAGGAAGAAATAGACCACTTGACGGCTTATTTGACAGAAGAATCCCGATGAGTATTCCTACCTCTTCAGGTAAAGATGATGATAAGGATTAGGAATCCCCTAGTGCAGGGCCCCTCTGTAAAACCTGAGCAGCTCTGCAGGATACTTGGAAAACACTTCATACAAAACCTTCTCTCTGTTTTTGTCAGAAGTCTCCTATTGCATCTTGGCTCAGGTGTTATCCTTTGTTCTTTGCAGTTCTTTATCGTTCATGCTTCCCTTGGCTATTTAAAGCTCCACTGTTTGCTTTAATCTATTTCTGAGGTTTTATGATTGAAATATAGTTAAGAGTATCATAGTCATATTAGAGCCCAGAGACCAATGGCTAAAATTACCAGGTTTTTACACAAAATCAAATGCCTTTCATAAAAAGTCATATGCTTCCAATGTTGTATAAGACATTATACAAGACAATAATTTATTTTTCTTCTGGAAGACAACTGCTCTACTGCTGGGAGGATCTCAATACAATTTCTGAAGACTAAAATAAAACTGTTTCTAATACAAATCAATAACTATAGCAAAAGTGAAAAAAAACAATTAGGCACAGTGTTTTTTGGAGCGGGGCCAGCAAATGTTGCTCTTGCGTGTGCAGTAAATATTTGTCATTGTGCAGCCTAAAAAATAGTTTTGGGGTTTTTTTTGTTTTGTTTTATTTTGTAGTACCATCTTTTGTGGTTTTGTAATTTAGCTTTAAACCAAGTTTTAGGGGATAGTTCCACTTGTATGTAGGCCAGTGTCCTGATCCAGGGGAAAATAGTTTGCAGTTTAAGTTTAGTTTGCAGTTTAGTTTAAGGCCTCTAAAGAGAGGCTTTATGAAGAACTTAGAAATAGCAGATTTTAGAATTGTGTTTTTCTGGTTCTGCTTCCAGAATTCACAAGGCTGCCAAAGCAGATTTTGCAAATGGTCCCAAAATCTCATATCTGATGCTGTCTCATGTCCCTGGCTTGTGGGAGTGCTTTATGAATAACCCCTCATCCTGGTGTAGAAAGCCTGAGATGGGCTCTGTGCAGGGGTAAGGACATTAAACAATGGGCAGAGGAGGCCCACAAAGGGCCATGAGGCTGAAAATAAAAACCCTGACACATGTGGTGTTTACACTGCCTTGAGTTGGTACAGAAAAAAACAAAAAGCTTTTCTCCACTTGAAACTGTTATCAACATGAATTTTGCTTATATCTTGACTTCCATATGGCCAGAAACTTAAAATTCCTGAAGTCCAGGATTTCCTAAAGGATTCAGGCAGCCACTGGTGTGATGTCACCTCAGGTTGGCAGGAAGACCCCAGGCACCACAGGGTTGCATGTGAGGTGTCTGTCCAAGGACTGTGTCATGGATGCATTGAAGATGTTGTGCATTATCTGCATGACTTGTTCTGTGTCTCAAAAAGTTCTGCCCCAAAATCAGTCATCTGCCCACAATCATCTTAAAATTTTAATACAGTTGAGATGTTTGGCTGTTTTTAGTTGATAAATATATTTTTTTAGGTTCCTACCTAAAATCTATTTTTGGAGTGTATAACTTCCCTAACAATTTCTGACTAGGACTAAATTAATATTAATCTAGAACTAGCCTTAGCTTTTGAAATGCTGGTGCCTTTTTTAGTATGTATAAGAGACATATACACTTCTATGAACTCACATTTAAAATAAACTCTGTATTCTCCAAATTATATTACACTGGGCTTAAATTACTATTCAAGCTACCATTTACTTTGACTAATCAGGCTAATGGATTTAAAAATCAGCTTCAAAGATGACAGGTAGGTGGAACAGAAACATCACACTGCTACTTAAATCCAAATAAAGAGAGTGAAAGAAAAAAGACCCGAATATGAGAGTCTGATTTTCTTCTGCGTTAATCTGACAGTTAAAGAGTGTTTCTGCCATGTATCTACAGTATGAGTTCCCTAAAATGTTAATCTTTCTGCATGTTTTACAGAAGGAACAGACAAAATTAAACATTGACATTACACATTTATATTTAATAATTCCAGCTATACATAATTGTAGCAGATGATTACTGCTTATTACTGGAGAAAGATTATTTGCAAAAACACTTAAAATTCCATTATATTTGTGTCCTGATGAGATTAATTTATCATCTATTTAGACAGAAGTATAGTGATTCCATGGAAAGGAAAACAAAAGTCTTCTGTCTTGGGTAGTTTTTAGCCCATTTGTGCTTCATGGTTAAAGACTCTTTAAAATTTGGTTCACCTGCAGTAGCTGTATCAGGATTTGCTGGTCTGTGACTCCAGATGTCAATGATCTGAAGGCGATGCTAGATACTCCAGTCTCTTCTTAAAGGTCCTGATAATTACCTATCCTATAAAGGTTCTAATTCATTAATTTGTTATCCATTAGTTGTGCTGGCAGAGCAGCCTTCCTCTGTGCAGAGTGCTCTGGCAGTTTTGGGAGTGCATCTGGAAGATCCCTCTAGGACTAAAGCAGTGAACACAGGACACAGCCCTGCTGCTGAAATCAGCCCCTGCAGACGCAGAAGGGCTTTAGCTTGATACTCTCCAATCTCCTAAATGTCAGTGTGGAACACTCAGCTTATGTCAGCACTTGAATATGCTTTTAGTGCCCCAGAAATGCCTCCTCACTGCTTCACAACAAAAAATGCGTGAGGAGCAGCTATGCCATTTGAAGTTCAGAAAGCAAAGGCACAAGAAACGCAAGCTCCAAATTTTCCATGTTCTTGTCTTCACTGAATTTAGGCAGCAGTCCGAAACAGAATCAATCATGGGAAAAGCAGAAATATGGTTTCCTAGTCACCACAGTCTCCCCATTGTGTTCATCAGTCTCTGCTGTGCTTATCCTCATGGAAACTCTGCATGGCTGAACCAGTAAAGTTTCCAAATCTTACCAGTGAGGACATCTTATGAAGAGAGAACTCAGAGGCTGTGGAGAGTCTGTAGTCGTTGCAGAGGAGTGCCCATTTGCATTTTTGGAAGAATCCTAGTGGTTCAGGCATTCAGACAGCAACTTTATAAAGTACATTGCCTCTGTCCCTTGTTGTGATTCTCTATTTCCCCGCTAGGTTCAGTCCTGCAGGTGGGTGAGCTGCTGTCCCCCAGTGCCCCAGACTTCAATGCCTGGTTGGGACTGGAGCTCTTGTTTGCTCTGAGGTGCCTGACTCATCTCCTGCCTTGTAATACAAACTGATTCAGAGATGTTCATGCTAGAGAGAGAGGAGAAACACTAAAGCAGAAACTCCTGGGAGGAATTGCTGTGAGTTTCAGTCATGCAGTTTTGTATGGTGTGTGGTACAGATGTGAACACAGATTTCTTATTTAACACTGAGATGGCCTCAGGGGGTCAAATCTTGAAACAAAGCTTCATTTTTAGTAGCAGTACAAATTCAGGAAGAGCTAAAAAGTTAAAGCTCCAGAGACAGTGCAATAATCCTACTGTTGGATGCATTTGCACACACACAAACAGCCTTACCTTCTCCTTTGCATTTAAAAGAAGCTCCACCAGCAGTCTCAGCTTATAAAAAATCTGCAAAAAATAAACGTTGGCTGATAAGTAGCATAGGTATTCTGCACATGCCATTGGTTATACTTTTTAATGTGAAAATCAAAGGAAGCAAGGCATTTTAAGAGCTTTGAACATTTTGATGTACCAGGTCTAGTAGAGAAGCTCGTTCTGTGATGTTGAAATGTGTCACATGCTTTTAAACAAAGTACAGTCAAACTCATCCTTTAAATGGCAAGTTACGCTTGATTTATTTTTTTTTCATCCTATTTGTTATTGGCTGGCTTAAAGCCATTGCAACAAGGTTTGTGCTTCTCACCAAAACATAGTAGATGTGTCCACGACCTTACTTTTGAATTCTATGTCTGTATGCTGTGTCAATGTGTTTCATTACTACTGGGTTGTTGTTTTCTTCAGTATTCTTTTTTGCCTGTGCTTTTTACATACTGCTTGTCAGTCTCTTTGGATTTTTTCCTTTGTATTGCCTTTCACAAGAATAAAACCTGAAATAATATTACTGTCAAATTCTGTGGCTAAAAGAGATTTGAGCTACAGGAGATTAATTCTCTAAGGGTCATTCATTTTGCATTGAATATGAAAGGTAACCTGCTCATTCAAAATTAGAGAGGCTTTCATAAAATTGAGGCCCAAAATAGGGAAGAAAGAATATGCATGAGTAATTTGCAATCTTATAATGAAATATTGCTATGGGAAACCAAGTAGAACAGCAGATGCTGAAAGCCTCGTTATGATTCTTGGCATGGGGTTTTTATTTCCACTTTCCTTCGAGCCTTCTGAGTCACGTTGACCTGAGAAATTTGGAGATCTCTGTGTATTACAATAAAATATTAACATTGCAGCAGGTACTCAGCAGTAATAAGTTTAAATTAAAATGACATATGCTCCATGCATCAGAAACCTGAATTTCTGGTGGTAAGTGAATAAAAATAGTGGGATCACCTTTCTTGATAGTAGCCCTGTGTTCTGTAGTACCAAATCCCAATGGTTTGACCCAGTTTGATAGGACTTAGCTAATGTGCCTTGAGATAAGCAGAGGCTTAAAGGAGCTCTGGAGAAGCTCATGGTTTGAAAGCCCAGTTGTATGATTATGATGTATGATTAACTCCCGTTTGTAAAAGGGGAAAGGAGGATAACTTGAGAAACTCCAGGCCAGTCAGCCTCAGCTCTGTGCCCAGATCATGGAGCAGATCCTCCCGGAATCTGTGCCCGTGGCACGGGAGGGAAGGAATCCCATCTGCAGGGACCTGGAGAGGGGGGCTGTGCAAACCTCAGGAGTTCCAGCAAGAGCAAGGACCTCCATGAGCACCAGGGGAATCCCAACACAAACACAGGCTGGGCAGAGAATGGAACTAGTTGGTCTTTGAGGTCCCCTTCAACCCAGACCATTCCATGATTCTGTGATTGCTGCTGTTTCCAAAAAGATAGGCAGCAGGAAAGGTGAGAGTGTACTTCAGCATATGGGAAAATAAGCAAACTCTGTGGAATTTCAGTTGTCATTTTGGAAAATTCACTTAAGGAATTGTTCTGAACACATAAAGTGAGTTTATTAAAAGAAAAGTATTTATTTGCAATAAGCTTGGTATTGTGCCTATGTGTGCTTTGTAAAATGTGCTGGGTTTTTTTCCTGGTGAAGACTCAAAGAGCCAGAATGATATTTTTTGCTACAAGTATTTTAAGGCAATAAATACAGACTCAGTCAGTTAAAATCTTTTGTCTTTATCCCTTTTTGCCATCATGACTTTTCAGATTCTGGTCGGAACAATTGTGTTTGTTCATAGGAAAGATCTGAAATCTTCAGAGAGGTCATCTTTTCATAAAATGTCAGGGAAGCAGCATGGCTGCTGTCTTTATTCAGCAAATCCCTTTGAGCTCTTCTGAGGAGGTTTTTCTTAGTTATTTCATCTGGTTTGTGACTGCACAGAAGATTGTTCTCCTCCTCTGTTCTCTTGACAGAGCTGTGCAAAGGCAGCCTGCATTAGAGCCAACTTCTCCGTTTCATTTTTATATTAATAGAACGTTTTTGCCACTGACACAGGAAGAATAGGGGAGCACTGAGAGGGCTTGGCTGTTTAATGGTTGGCCAGATTTAAAAAAAAAAATAAAATAGAGAAAGCTACTTTTAAAACTGAAGCTCATGAGAGTTCCCTCTTTACTGTGGTTTAACTTTCCTGTGTCTGGATCTTTATAGAGAAAGGACATCTGAATTGTTAGGAGAAAAATTGTTTCTTTAGTTCCAGAAACAGGGTTTTTTCGTTCTGTTTGGGAAAAACTACTTGGTAAAGTTACTGTTGTCACTTTTGTAGTATGCTATAGCTTGTGTCTTAAGTGAGAATTTTTGGAATTCATTATGAAACTAAAGAAAAGGCAATCCAAGAAATATTTTAGAGTGACCTCCTGATTTATTTCCTTTTAATCAGAGTTTTTTATCCAGAACTGAGTTCCACAGTTGCTTTACAAATACCTATCACTTTAATTCCATGTAAGTTTTTTTCTCAGTTGAATATCTTTGTTTTGCTGTGGTGTAATGTTCAGAAATGTATTCATGTTACAGTTCGAGTCATCCCGTGAAATTATATATTGCTGTGATTGAACGTGCTATGACTGGGGATGTTTGCAGGCAAACACAGGCTGTCTTCAAGATACTGAGCAATCGAGCTACCAGTTAGACTTTTTTCAGCATAAAGCACTGTTAAAGCCCATTGTTAATAACTAAATTAATAAAAGAGTAGAAGTCAAGGCACTCTAGACTAAGAGAAAAGCTGGAAAGCAACAGAGACAAAAACTGTCTTGGAAGTCCAGTCAGAGACTCTTGGAATTGGGGCTGCTGGAAGACAGCACAGCCTTCACTAAGTCCTGTGCAAAATTCTTCTGAGAGCAACTTCTTGGGAATACAAGTTGCTTTCGGACAAAATATTTGGGAAAATATGTCAAACTCTGAGCATGGTGATTGCCCTGGTTACATAATTAGACTTCACATAATTGCTTGTGAACTAATTAGAATAGACCCCATCACAATAGCTCACAAGTATCGTGAAACCTCAAATATGTGACAGTGTTGAGGCAAAAGAGGTAACAGCAGCTCTGTCTAAGATACTGGAGAGTGGATGATCACAGGCTTTGAGGTTAATTAACCTGAAGCTTAGGAGCAGTCTGGTATGTCAGTCTGAGAGTTCGTTTTCAGTTTTCCTCTCTTGGCAAGCGTGGTGATTTCTGCTGGAAAGGCAGTGCTGGGCAGTGCTGTGCTGTGAGTGGGGTGTTCTGCTGCAAACCTGACCCCTTCTACCCTTTCTCAGGAACTGCTCCCCTGCCACCCTCCAAACTGCATTCCTGTGTTAGGCAGGTGCATCTAAACGTGAAATGAGGAGGATGAATTTGACAATGTATTTCAAACATGTTTGTTAGCAGTGACAGAGGACAGCAAATTGTGAAGTTCTCACTTAAACAGGCTTTTTCTTTCTAAGGGTTGTAGGAGAGGAGAAATGCTCAGTCTTGCTCTCTCACCCCTGTCAATCTAACCTTCATCTATCAGACCAAATGTAACCTGGAAAGAACTTGCTGCTTTTCAATCGTGTTTGTTGCAGCACAGGGTCAGTCATTTTTGTGCCCATTTGTATGGAACAGATGTGAGACCCATCTGAAAGCATTTATAAATAAATAATAAAGTAAACTCACATCGTGTTGGAGACTGGTTGACAGGTACTGGCCCAGAGCAGTGTCCCACTATTGAGACAAAGCTGACAAAAAAGCACAGATTTAGTTAAATAAATTTACCCAGATCACAGGTCTGTTAGAGAGTCTCAGTGCAAGGAGTGCCTGAAAGAGGTATTATACCAGGTTTAGCTCCACATTTGTCTGTGATGTAAAATCATGGGCTTCCAAATAATGGGAGGAAAACTGAGGAAAACTGCTGTTGTGACTTGTTAATTAAAGCAGGAAGCAAGAGACTGCTAGGAAGAAACCTGAGGAACTTACAGTGAGAGAGAGCCTAAAACCAGACAAAGGTAGGAAAAGGATGCAGTGATAAATAAAAAGGCAAAAAGGAACGAGTTTATCCTTAGCTAAGTGTAGAAGCCAGAAAAGAGCCAATGCGTCATTAGAAATCACGTGAGGAGGAAGAGGACTTACTCAGACAGTAGTTCATATATTATTGCATTTTCTTATGCAGTTAATCCTCATGGTTTGCTCAGTATTGCAAAACAAAAAAGACTGTTTTAGACTGGGGAGGCAAACAGACACGTGCCAGTATAATTTGCTTTGGGAACAAGATTATATTGTTCATTATTTCAGTTCATTTGTAGGCAGTTAACTTTGCTGTGCCATTATCGAAATGAAAGTGTAGAACTACTGCAACAGAGTATTAAGGAAGAATAATATCTATTGAAAATGAACTCCCTTTGACACTATAATAGCATTTAATTGACATTAAATAACTCTTTGGAGCCATTAAGAATATGATACGAATGCAAATGTATGAAACATTTCCATCATATTGAATCAACATCTTCAACAGACAAAGTTACATCATGGGAGCCTTAAAGACTTTCCCTTTTGCAAGTGAATTTAGTACTCAGGAAAGTTCCCTGCTGGCATTTCTGAAGAGTGAGGTCTTACTGAGTGAAGCTGGTCTGTCATGGCAGTTGTGCTAACAGGGCATGGCCTGGAGGAGCTGATCAGAGCTTTGTGCAGCCTCTTCAGCTTTTCCTTCAGGCTGCTGGCACTGTCCTCAGCCACCCAGTGATGGACACAGTGCAGGCAGGAACAGGAGCTGGGAAAGCAGAGGGGCAGATCCACATGGTTGCCACAACACTGTGCTCTCCCTATGCTTTGTTCAGTTACAAGACTTCTAACAGCCACGGCAAAAACAAATGCTGTGATGCTTTTGATTCAACTTTTTCAGGGGATAGACAAGCCTGAGTGAGAGCATCATGAGTTTGTAGAGGTTTGGTGTTGCTATCTTCTCACCCCACTAGTATTTCCACCTGTGTCCTCATCTGCTGGAGTTGAACCTGGTGCCTGCTGTGCCTGAGAAAGAACGGACTGGATCGCATTTTCCAGAGCTCAAGTGCTTCTGAGACACAATAAAACCAGCATGGAAACAAAATGAGGCCTTAGCTGAGCAAACTGTTGGTGTGAGGTCTCTGTGGCTCACAGTTAAGTGCAGCTGCTGGAAGGCCTGGCTTGGCTAAGCACATAATACACAGTGTGCAAGTTGCTGCCTGGGTTTGCCCATTATTTGCCCACTAATGGACATGGACATGTGGTACAGCAGGTGAGGTGTTAGATCTGTGACTCTGGGCAAGATGTTTCTCTTCTAACAAGCAGGGTATGCCATAGCTCTCTACTGATTGGCATAACAGAAAACAGCTCTTTCATTTGTACTCTCTAACTTCTTGGACACCTATTGAATTCTGCATTTGGTTCTTAACTGGAAAGGAGACCACTTCAATAGAAGGCATTTTCCACTTCCAACTGGATAACTTTGGGAATCCTGTCAATGCACACTAGACTTTTTTAGGTATTTTAAGTACTTACATGAGATACTAAAGCAGGCTTTTGTACAATGATCTAGCAATGAATCATTATTTAGGCCTGGTTTTCTGTGGATATGTAAGGTATTTTAGGGAGAGAAGTCATTCCTGCAGTGACAGATGGAGGGTTTCTTTATATATGCTTTGGTGCAAAGCAAGAGCTAAATTAAATTTGATGATTTGAATGAGATTGTGATGTCAACACTTATTATTTATGAAAAGCATAGATCTGCATGTATCTTTACAAAGGCAATTGTATTTATGGGATCCTGCTAGTTTAGGAGTTGGCTTTTCAGAAAAACCCACAGCCTCTCTTTGGGAGCTGTGTGCTAAGTTCCATTAGGTTGGGTTAGCCTAGTGCACAAGCCTGCTTCAGAGAGGTGTTTGAGTTTTCATGCCTTTCAAAAGGCAGTAGTGATGTAGCTTGTTCAAAGAAAAATATCTAGCAATAGATAATAATATTTTTTTCTTATGATCATAGCAAATTATCATCATAGCAAAGAACTGCTATCAATATTTGGAATGATTATTCCAAATGCATAGGATTTTCCAAAACAATTGCTTTTGGAAAACAGCTGCTGCATAATTTTAGGTCAGAAAGGAACTGCATAAATGAATTTTAGTTACACTTCAGAGCTGCTATGGACAGTAAAGAAACACTGAGGATGATTTTTTTCTCTAATTTTCCAAACCTTTGGCAAAGTGAATCTCACTGTGCCAGCTCATCCAGCCAAAGCCTGTCAGCCCCATGAAAACCCAGGACAGAGGTTGCTGTTCTGTGCTGGACCTCAGGGGCTTTCAGCATTCCAGTGTAAGGAGCCTGGGGCTGCAGAAGGGATCTGAAATGCAGGGACTGTTTGATTCAGCAGAGCCATACGTGGAAAACATATCAGAAAATTAATGGGTTTTCCTTTTTAACATGAACATGAGTTTATACTTTCCAGTTTAGATCCCAGCTTCTGGAAAGGTGGCAAAAGAAGCCTGACAAAACTCTTAGGAACACGATGCTTTCAGAGAGGAAGAAAGGCTTACTTCTTCACTAGGAAGAGGTGGAGTGCTGGAAATAGGGGATGGAGAAGAATCCCAGCTTCACCTTTCCTGATATTGAAATAATTACCAGGATTTCACTGCAAATAGGTGGGATTTGAAGTAGGAAGGGACTACAGAATCAGTGGCAATCTGGAGATTAATTTTTCTGTCCTGGGAAGATCTTCTCAGATCATAGGTAAGAGCTATGCCACCACTGTGTGCTAGGACTTGGGTTAAATGAAGCATTAAGCTCATAACTCTTATTTAAGATTGTCAGTTGAAAACTGAATATTTTTTACTTGGGGCCTGGAATAATTTCTTTTCTTCTGTGGTATTTAACATCTAAAATCAAGGACTTCTTGGGATAATATAATTTTTGCTCAGTCATCTGCATTAGATGAGTACTGATTTGGCAGGCAGAAATGTTGGCCAGTAAAATTATACAAACTTACACCAGAAAGTCAGTAATATTAGGTCCCAGCTCCCCTGGTTCTACATCATCTTTGGTTCTACATCATCTATTTCTGGTGTTTTGTTCTTTTGGCTATTTTTATTTGGTAAGGAGTGTTCCACCCAGTGCAGAAGTTCTGATTAAAATTAGTATATGCTTGAAGGGGTTACAATGGATTTAGAGGCATCTTTTCTCAGGCAAATATTTTTAAAATGGATAGGTATTTGCCCAATATTTTACCATATGCCCAAAACATTTGGTAGTTACATAAACCACACTTGCTCTGCGTTTCCTTAGATTGCTGTCCTATATATGGCTGTGTATTTTTAATAAAACGATAAGTTGTTATCGCGTCCTTATGTATACTTGGAATAGAGTGGGATGTTCTCAGAACTCTTACCTGCTGCACCTTGCTCACTGGTCAGGTTTGTGGGGAGTGCTGGAGCAGCAGAGAAGTTGAATATTTATACTGAAGATAAATTACTAATTCTTTGCTTTTAGATAGTGTGGTGCTTCCCTCTTTCAAGACCTGCAGTGAGACTGAGAAAGCTCGGTGAAGAAATGGCTCTGTCACCAAGGCACTGTTTCCTTTCAGTCAGTGTCCATGGAAACCTTGGTCAATTTTTATTTTCTTGTGTGGTTATCAGTGAAGTGCAGCTTCCAGGGGGAAAGGCTTTGGCCACTGACCTCCTGAAGAACAGGCAGGTGAATTGTCTACTTCTTGCAAGCAGGCCATTTCTGCTGCTCAGGGGACTGTACTGCCTGCACAGCTGAAAATGTGGGCAGCTTCTTATGCTCTGTAAAATGTAGGGAAGAGAGAGTTCTTTCTCACACCCCTCCCCTGCCAGTTTGTGCTCCTCAGCAGCTTTCCAGAGCCCTTCCCAGTGTCCTGTTACAATATTGATGGTGATGACCTGATATTTTACTGTGTCCTCCTCTAAATGCAAGAGTTTTTTGAAAACAACAGCAGGACATTCCAGGGAATCAGATACAGGCAAGAGAAGCAAGAGCACGCCTGGCATCTTCCTATGGAAATAATAAATGCAAATTTGTACTGTAAATTCAGAGCTGGGGTTGTCAGGAGAGATTTCCCTTGATGTGTGCACTGTTGTCATATGACATGTTGGGTTCTGAGCTTAAAGCTTGATCTCAAGGATGATGGTAAATTTTTAAACCCTAGAACAAATACATGTCTAAATACAACTTAATAGGCTCAGACTGGTGATGTGTACATCACCTTTGTGCAGGTTTAAGTATTTTTGTCATATTTTAGGTCCCATACATGTAAACTCCTATGGACAAGAATTCAGCTTTGGGTTCTAGGAAAGATATAGCACATTATTTAATAGAAAAAGTGTTTAGCAGCTCTCTTTCCTTCATTTTTTTTTCTCTAATAAATTAATCTCTGTATTACCTAGCTTTTATGTTATTATTTGATTTTAAAATGCAGAATGCTAGTACTCTGGTGTTTTGACTAGAGACATTTAAACAATCTAAAACACTCTCAGACAGGGGGAAGGCTTAATCAGCACCTTCTGTGGTACAGAGCAGAGAAGGGCTGTTAGAGTAATGCCCAGCTGATTAGAAGGATGTAGTATAAGATAAAATAAAAAATAAAAACAAGAAAAACCTAAACAAGCAAAGGAAGACAGAACATGAACTAAATTGAAAACTGAAATGAAAAAAATTAACTTCATAAAAGGGGGCAGAGATAGCACAGCCTTTTTTAATGAGAATAATTTGTATGTATATTTAAACAAAAAAAGGCTTTTAAGTGCTTCACAGCCTCGCTGGTGTGTTGTGGGTGCTTGGATGTGATAAAGAGCAGCCGCTGGGTGCCACTGTTGAGTTTCAGAGCCCTGGGCGAGACAGGGTTTCTGTGGCAGCCAAAATTTGTAGCTGGGAAGAGTGTGTGGGCAGTAGTTTTGCAACAGAAATGAATTATCCCTGCAGTTTTAGGGTTTGTGCAATAGAACTGCAACCAGCATTTCCTTGTTGCTGTTTCACCAGATGCTGTCATACCTGGCAGTAGGTGACAGTGGCAGGTCCAGCATGCCCTGTTCCTGCACCCCTGCCTGGCAGAGCAGAATGATGCTGATCCAGAGAGGTGCTAAGTAAGAGAGGACTAAGGACCTGCTTTATTGTTCTGAAGCGTTTTGTCGCTCTTTGCAGCCTTTTGGGCAAGCACATCTTTCTAAATAACATGTTTCTTTGTGTAATATGGTGCTGAATTTCAGGAGACTCCACTTTTTGTACGGTTTTCCATCAGTGATTTTCTTGGTCAGCAGAGTTTAAATATGATCTAGATGTGGCTTGCCTGTGCTTAGGAAAGCAGGAGGAGTAATGGTGACACAAACTCACTCATAAAACGAATGTGATTCTAAAGAGTTTTGGTTTGGGGAGTAGATAATTAGAGCTTGATGAATCAGAAACATATTTTTGAAAATGGATAATGTTATCTGAAGCAAGGTTTCCGTGTACAGATACACACTTCATTCTGTCTTGCCCAGAATAACAGTGTTGTGCAGCCTGTTCTTCTGAAATACTTTTGATCATTTGTTCTCAGCCAAAATGAAGAGTTGGAAAGGTTTGTGTGTGATATGCACAGCACACAGAATCAAAGGAAAGTCTACCCTGAGCATATTCCAAAGCTATGGACTGGGATTTGGATTTTAGGTCCTTATCTAAGGAAATCACTCAGAGAAAATAACTAGTTCTCTTGAATTCACAGGCCTAAAGTTAGCATGTTTTGCTGGGTTTTTTTTTGAAATGAGCCTCTCACATTGTAATACTTATGACAAATATTTTGCTAAGGCTGTGATGAGAAATCTGTCAAGCAGGAAGAAGCTGGGTTTAACCTACTGGAGATTCCACCTTAGCAGCAAAAGAAAACTCTTGATTTATACCTTGAGACAGAAGTATCTTTGTGGTGCAGACTTTAACCCATTACCTGGTCCCTTGTGCAGCCACAAAAACCTTCCAGACAGTGATGTGCGGAGGCAGAAGGTGAATTATAGATTCTAAAGGTTTATTTCAGGTTTGATTCCTTTCTGCTTATAGGGAAAACTTCGGCTATCTCCTTACAGTAATAACCAAGCATTATTTAAGAGGAAATGTTTTCATTTCCTAATTAACATAAACTTGTCCATGTCTTCTTTTTCCTACCTACTAATACAGAATTTAAAAACAATTGGAAATTCTTTTAGTTTTCAATGCTGAATTAGAGAATTAGCAAACCTTATTTTTTCATGTTGAACCAGCAGGTGTTTGTGGCAGGGTTGCATATTAAATACCAACACTTTTGAGAATATCTCTGAAATTAATTAGCAATTTTCGTTTAATAGTGTCATAAATAAAACAATGGGATGTTTTCCATGCCTCCACGTACTCTGTGGTTGTAGCTGGGGTAGGTGTGTTTCTTGCACTTCAGCTTTCTGGGCAGGTCAGTGCCTGATGCAGTGAGTGTGGGTGTGAGGCCTCTGGCCATGGGTAATATTTGATTAATTACCTGATTGCTGTTTATTGCTTGGGCTGCCTTGTGGTGCAGCTCCTGTCCCAAATCCACCCGGGGCCGCTGCCTTTGAGGAGCTCTCCCCAGTCTGAGCTGCTGTGGGGCAGCCACAGGCACAGGCAGTCCCTGCAAAGGTTTAGAAAGGGTAAAAAGAGAACACTAAAGCAGAGTCCATAATCAGCTGCACAGTTCAAAGTACCCAGGAGTCGTTTTATTCAAGTTATAGATTTTGCTGATTACTTTAAGACCATCACATAAAGAATGGAAATTACTTTCCACAGCACTCTATTTTCCTTATTTTTCTCTTATTTTTTACTGTGGCTGAAATAAAGGATTAATTTTTTTTTAAAAAAAAGCTTCTACTAAAGCCCTTCTATTTTATGTCCTCACCAATCTTCAGGCTCAATTACACCCAAATTACAATGTACAATTTTTGTCATGACATTTGAATTTATTCCTTTTATATGTATTCCAGATTTGCATTCATATTTTGCTATGTCCTGGCATAAAATATCTCACTGTGATGCTCTGATTACTTGATTAATTCACTCTATAAAGATATTTGACATTCTTAGTGAAAGTTTCTACAAAATTTGTGAGTTTAATTTATCAATTCAGGGAAAATCATATAGGAAAAGAGCAGTAAAGGGACAGAGAACGATGATGTCATTTGCATGGCTGTTAATGTCAGTATTTTGAAGAATAATGATCGTGCAAATGCCGTGAAATATGTGTTTTACTGCAGTGAGAAAGCTTTGTATTCATTTACTTTTCAGTTAAGTACCCACTTAAACTCTAGCACCAATTTTCACTGTTTACTGATCTGAGGAGTTAAATGTTAATCATGCCATGTTACCGAAATATTTTTTACTACTATAAATGAATTCATTTCATCATAGCTAAGGCAATAATTAGCAAAGAATAAGCCTTTTGTGCAAAGATTTATAATAGAAATGAACTTCAGCATTCAAAGTTTCCTATCTTTGTCTCTCTCATCTTCTATTGTGTGAAGATGAAGACGTGTTTCTGACTCCCTCTAAAACTTACCAAGTGGAGCATGATTCAGTCAAAGAAAGTCTGGGATCTGAGCTTCAAAACCCCAATTTTCATCTTTGGGGCCTTAAAAGGTCATTTACATCTAGCTTAGTTGGGTCAATAAATACAACCCATGAGTCTATCTGTATTTCTGTAAGGTGGAATTCCAATTTTTATCCACATATTTAACTCTGCTTTTCATGTGTCAATTATGAATTCTTATCCCTGAAAAGAATTTTTCGAAGTTACCGGAGATGCGTTTCTCCCAAGTTATCCAAAAAGTAACCCAAACACTGTCTTCTGAGAAGTGAGGTTTGCTTTTTCAGATGTGTTTGGGTACACTAGGTCTCCAAATGTGAAGAGGAGTAAATGCTGAAGAAAAATCATAAAGTCTGGTGTACACAGTGATGAAAGCACATTCAATTGGCATCACTTCTTACTAGAACCAAAAGTTCCTACCCCTTCTGGAAGGGGTAAATACCCTCTGCAGTGGAGGCAGAGCAAATCAAACTGATAAATATTTTGCTATGTTGTGTGCCCTCAATTTTCTCCCAGCATGAGGGTGAGGGACTTTGCTTCTGCTTCTCCAAACTGCACTTGGCTGCTCTCCAGCTTGTCAATTGTCATGGTGTAAGTAGGAGAAGTAAGCCCTAGATGGAAGTGTGAATTCTAGAATGCTGTGCTGTAAGGGAAATGTGAATTCTAGAACGCTGTGATGCTGTGCTCCAAGGGAAGTGTGAATTCTAGAATGCTGTGCTGTAAGGGAAATGTGAATTCTAGAACGCTGTGATGCTGTGCTCCAAGTGAAGTGTGAATTCTAGAATGCTGTGATGCTGTGCTCTAAGGGAAGTGTGAATTCTAGAATGCTGTGATGCTGGGCTCTAAGGGAAGTGTGAATTCTAGAATGCTGTGATGCTGTGCTCTAAGGACACTGGTCTCATCAGGGCTGGTCACTGCACGGTGTCACAGTCAGCAGGGCTGAGGGCTGGCTCACACACAGCCATGGTCTCTGTTCTTTTAGGGCAGTATTACCTGCTGTAATAAACTCTAGTGCTGTATAAGATGGTGTAACCACTGACTGTCCCACTGTGTCCAGTCATTAAAACAATATAAACTGCAGAAATAGTGGGTTTTTTTCTCCTTATTGTGGGCAGGTGTTACACAAATGATTACATAAGTATGACTAAAAATAAATATTATCCATAGCTACCTTAGTCCTCAAAGACCAATGACTATAAAAAACCTGCTACATTTCATTGGCTCTGTAAAAACAGACCATTTCCTGCTGACCTTTAAAGAATTGTTTTTCATTATTACCTATTACAAGAGGATGAACTCTTTAGATTTTAACAGAAAAAAGAAAGGAAAAAAAACCCATAGCATCAAACTTTGTAGGTTTCTGAGGTGCTTGCTGAGCTTCACAGGAGTTGTTTCACAGACTTCAGTCACTTAGTAGCAGTTGTATGTAGGTTAAATAGAGTGGAAGCAGCAGCTCTTTTCAGTTGTTTACAAAGACACTATGTTCCTTGGAATACTATTAAGACAAAATCCCAGTGCTCTCTGATGGTCTTTCAGCAGTCCACAGTCTCACAGTTTCTGTTTTGTCAGGTGTTCACAGTCGCTGGCAGATCTGCTGTGTGAGAAGAGGGGCTTGGTGAGATTCAGGGTAGAGCACGAAGACGTGCACAGGGTGTCTCTGGCTGGGTGCTGGGGGCTGTGAGTCCCTGGGATGTGAAGCTGCCTTTGGTCAGTGATTCAGGGTAGAGCACGAAGACGTGCACAGGGTGTCTCTGGCTGGGTGCTGGGGGCTGTGAGTCCCTGGGATGTGAAGCTGCCTTTGGTCAGTGCTGCTCCCTGGCCCAGTGCAAGGCTGAACAAGTCTAGACAGATTTGAAAGGAGTGCAGTAACTGGCAGGAGCTAATGAAAAGAGACTTCAGGCAGGAGAGACAGATTTATTTGGGGAGCATCTTGGGTCTCCAGGGGCAGATGAGGTCCTGTGCTGTGCTCAGCCACAATTATCTGAGTGTCCTGTCATGGGTAGATTTCTACATCTTCTAGATGTGCTGTGGCATTGCAGTGATGTGGAGGAGATCAGAATTTATTATAGCTTGAGATTCATGGCAACCCTCACCACTGAGGTTGCTGCAGTACCTGTGTGTGCCTGAAACAGTGTGTGGTGATGGTGGAGAGGGAGCTGGAGCTTGCTGACTGCTCTGGCACAGAACTGAAAACAGCCCATGCTTCCACTCATTAATTGATGGCTTCAATGTCCTGAAGAGAAATTATTTCCAAAACAAGGAGATGGCTTGAAGTGGATACAATGGTTTCTAGATGTGATTTAGTCCACCCTCTCAATTACTTTTTAATCTGTGTCCAAATTCCCAAGCACCCTACTAATTTGTAGTGGTGTTATTAGCAGGTGGCTGCCAGCAAGCAAATTCTAAGCCATAAAAAAAATGTTGCCCTTGACAGAAACAGCCCCACAGAGACATATTCATCTGAAACCTGAAGGCAGATTTAGACACTTGGAACATATGGCCTAGTGCTTGTGCCCGAGCCAGGCAACAAAGGAGGACTCAGCTAATTAAAGATTTACTTTGTTTTTACTTCATTCACTTTGTCTTTCCATTTTAAAATGATCTGCCCTTTATTCATTCAACAACAGAGAGGTCAAGGCTGAAATCTTAATGAAATTGCTCACAAAGCAAAAAAATACCTGTCTTGCTGGTAAATGCTGGTATATCAGGCTCTTAGTCATAGAAGGTTGTACTGAAAAACTTCAGTGTTAGATGGTTTTGTTCACAGTCTGGCCAAGTAAGACATGGTTCTCTCTCAGTCCTGTGGCTGCTTCAGTGTTTTGTTCCTTGAGTTGGCTGGAGTGGGCTCAGGCGTGGAATTCTGGTGGTGTTTGTATATGATGTGTATATATGATTGTTGATATGTGATGGTTCTTGTTCAATTAACAGGTTGTTCCTCTGGGTTGTAGAGGTATCTGGATCAGTTTAGCAGTAGACTCATTCTGCAGAGTAACTCCTCAAGGAGGACTTAATTTATGACTATTTCTCAAAATTTTCCTTTTAGTACAGTTGTATTTGATCAACTGTATTTTCACCTGACTCCTGTTTTCCTATTAGGGTGTTACAGATGTGGAAACTTTATTAAAATTTGTTGAAATATTCCCGTCTGTGTCACCACATCTTCAGTTAAGAACCTTTTTCTTTTTTTGCCTATAGAATTGAGCATAGCTATAAATGAGTCTTGGATATTGTTAACAGAAATGCAGTAAGAGGTTAATAATATCAGTGATGATGTCAGTTAATGCAAACTGCAAAATTAAAAATTAGAGCTGGGGTGGGTTTTTTTGTAGAAATTTTGAACTCTCCATTACTTGGAGCTAAAAAAATAAGAAAAAAACAGCAGCAGGACTGGCAATGTTGCTCTCTAAGGTATCGCATACTCAGACTATGAGATTGTAAACAAAAAGGATTTGGAGAACTATAAAGTACATTTTCCAAATATTCTATGATTACTTTCTTGAGCTTTCATGACAAAAGTAAAATGCAAGATGGGTCCATTTGTATGGGACATATCTTGTTTTGTTATATCATTTTAACTCGTTTAATCCAAACTAGTCATAGCCATGCAACACAATTAAAACATTTAATCCAGTACATGTCACTCTTTATTTCATTGAATGTTAGTGAGAAAGGGAAATAAACCTCGACAAAACCCTATTCTCTCACAAGTCCATCTTTCTGTATTTGTTGGGATTATTAAAGGGCACAGAAATTCCTCTGCAGCAAATTTAGCCAAGCAACAGCATGGGCTCTGTAGGAGCCAGGCTATTCTTACCTTTGTAGAAAAATCATGAGCCCTTTTGTGTGTAATGGGTAGGAAGGAAAAAGCTCTCTGCAGCAGGTGGTCTCAAACTCTAGTTTTGAAAATGGATTTCGTACCCTCTGGAAATTCAGTCACTTTGTGTATGAGTGGAGGGAACCAGGAGCGTGAATCCAGGAAGATTCCTGAGCTGTGGATGAGCCCTGTGGCCCTCCCAAGCTCACCCATTCTGTGATTCTGGGAGGCTCCTGAGGCTGAGGCATTGATCTTGCAGCACTTTGTGTTCTGGTGAGATGCACCTACATTCAGACAACCTGTGCTTTTATTGATTCCTAAATATACCTATTTCTGAACACAAAACAGGCTGTTTCATGAAAGGTTTTTTCTGCTTAGGTTCTGCTGTCTCTGTTCAGAGGTCACAGCTGTGGAACTAATGTAGGACTTTACGATTCTTTTTGTTTTTAATGAGTTTGGTCCCCGATACTTCTCAGCTAAAAGAAAGGGTTCTGTCTGCAGTTCAAAATATTGGAAAATCGACTTCTCATTGATTCTCACTGCCTCTGTGTGTTGCAATGGATTCCTTTTCCCTCTTTTTTCATTAAAGTTCAAGTTTTCTTTCCTCTTACCATCATTTCTCCTTCTTACATGTTTTCCACCGCTTCATTTTCTTTCCCTAAGAAAGAGCTTCAAGCACAACTTTCTTTCTTTTCATTACCAGTTTCTGTTATCTGCTGAGGTTCATGCCTCCTCATATGCCTGGCCTTCCCTCTCCCAGTTCCACTGTTCTCACTGAAGCTGATTATTCAAACTTTTCCTTCTCTGGATGGCAAAAGAATCATTCTTTTTGCCATTTGATGCAAAGCTGATTTAATCTGTCAGCTGACATGTGAGCATTAACCTTTTCCTTCTGTGTTTTAACAGGACTGAATTTACCAAAAACACAGAGAAAATATCAATGTGCTAGGGATCCTAAAGTAAATCATCTCTAAATTAGACTTCTCTTTGAATTTATATTCACTCTGGAAAGCAATTTATTTTGAAGATATGGGATTATTTCACAGTGGTTAAGTATGTTTTCAGCTTTAATTGACATGACAGATCAGCAGTGATTGACTCTCATCAGTGGCTTTTCTTATTAACAGATTAGACCTTTTGAGTCTTTGCCTCCCTCTTGAAATTTCTCTGAATTAGATGACTTTCAGGCTAAGATTTACTTTATGGAATCAGCTGCTTTCTAAGTAGTTGGTGACATTTTTTGTCTCTGTAAAATTCTTGTCTAAGGGCATTGACAACTAAAACTTCAATTATAACCCTTAAGTGCCTATTTTCTGTAATGCCCTCAGAGTGTGATAATGAACAAATCATTTTTCAGCCATTTCCATAAGCCCTGTCTGAAGGACTAATTCTGACATGAGTTCTGGCAGCAGTTTTTCCTGGATGGAAACTAAGTGGGAGAAGAGTAATCTAGAACTGGAATGAGATGCATCAAGTAAATGTCTTTTAAATGTTTGTGTAACTGTAAACAGTGCTAGCTAAACTGCAGTGAGATCTCTTTCATTTTATATAGCAGTAGATTATTTCCAACACTGCTATAAAACATAATTATTATTCTGTCTTGTAAACCTTGTACCAATTTTACGAATTTGTGCAGTACAGAACTTAGAGAAGCTTACTGGAAAGAAGAGATTGAGTCCCCTTGTAGTTTTTGCCATTATTGTCTACATGATTTTATGCAAGTGATTTCTTTCTTATTTCACTATAGTAGTTCCAATGTAGAGAGCAGGCTTTTTAATGCTATTATTTTCTCCTTCAGAGATATAAAAGGGTTCATTATTCAGAATTGAACGTTATTCAGAATTGAATTTTATTAAAATCTTATTATTCGTTTAGAATTGAAAACTTTTGTAATTTCCTATTAACCTAGCTCCAGTTTCCTTCAAAGACACCTGCTTTAGTTCTACCATGATTTTTTTCCATCATCAAAATTTTAAGTATTATTTTCCTTTATTTTTAAGGTGCCTCAGTAGCCGTCGTTTTCTTTCTCCAAACAGTCTTAAAGAATAAGAGACAGCCAGTCAGGCAGAAGATCTGAGAGATTTTACTTGCAGAAGTCTGAGGCACCTCTGAAGCAAGTTAATGTAAGAGTAGTTACTTCCACATAAGGAAAGTTTTAATGCCTGGTGCTATTACATAAAATGCTTTGTAGAAATCCAGATAAACAACTTTTTAAAATAGATCTGTAATATTGAAAGGTATTATTCTGCCAAGATGCAGGATCTTCCCTCCAAAGAATGCAGCTTCTGGATCTGTCAATAACATTGATATATAAAGCAGTCTGAATACTCATTTCATCTGAGAACATTTTTTCCTTATCACATGCATGGACAGTAGAGTGGGGTATTCATTTTCACTTCAGGATCTTGTTGCTCTGACTGTAGAATCTGTTCTTTGCATGATTACAGCCCTTTCTGCCCATGGGGAATTACATTTTTCACTTTACCCCTTCTTTCCTCCTAATGCTGAACGTGGTGGGAGTTTTAGAGAAACTGGGCCTGTGGTTCTGAGCTGCACAAGGGCATTAACCAGTTCCACGTGGGTGACTTTCCAGGCATTGCTGTCTTTTTCAATTAGCTCGTGTTGTATCCTGCATGGGATACAGCACATGGAATATTCCATGTACATGGAATAACATCTCATGATAAACCCACAGAAGTGTAGCAGCCACCATCAAATCAGCAGTGTTTTATTGATACATCCAAGGGGTAATCAATAGAAACTGATAAAAGCAGAAATAGCAAAACAATCAAATATTTATAGCTTTTGTATCATTGCCAAATATTTATTTCAGATTGAAACTGAGGATGCTTTAGTTGTTCTGAGTTTCTGTGGGTCTGCTTGTTGTCAGTGAAGAAGGAAGTTTATTCATGCATTTCTTTAGATTAATTAACTATCCTGAAGTCACTGTTGCTTTTTAGCAGTGTCATGTTGCAGAGATGCCAAAATGAAATCAATCCATGGGTAGTGACATGGATTCAACATCATGAAATCCTTTATTTCTCTTACATTTGTGGGAGCTGATGGAAAATAATCTTTTGGAAAATTAAACAAGCAGTGAAACAGGCACCATGGGGTGAATCTCAGGGTGGGCTGACTGACATGAAGCTCCCATTAATTGCCAGGAAGTCTCTCCCTCTCTGCCTTTCCTCAAAAGGCTGTGAGCATGTTCAGTTCAACACTGCTTCTACAAAATGTAATTGTTTCATTTTCTAATCAGTAAACTATGATTAGCACTCTAGCACCAGCCTTAGAGAAATCAATTAAGCATAGTTCCATCATGGTGGTTTCTTGTTTGAACCTATAGTTTATCTAACAAAAGGTAGTGAGGGGTGGTTGTTGACAATTTTGTTTTGCAGACTAAATTGTGAGCAATTTAAAAAGTGCTTTCTTTGAGAAGAAAGAATACAGGATGAAGTATTTTTATGTTTTATTGAAGACAATGATAGGGTAGTATTTCTCAGTTCAGTGGGTTTTGGGGTTTTTTATGGCTGTTGTGTATGTAAACCTGCACACCTGCTGCAGAATTGCAGAAGTCTTTAAATCATTTACAATCATGCTGATGGCTTGCAAGCCAGAGACTCCTTAGTCCTTTACACAAGGGATTGTTCTCCTTTTTCCAGTCTCTGAGATGTATGCAAGAGTTATGTGCTTTCACACTGCAGAGTGTGTGTGTGTGTGTGTATGAAGATATGACAGCCAGTTTAAATTCCAGCTAGAACTGCTGGTGAAAATGGAGCTACTTTTCCATGGGTAAAATGCCAAATTAATGTTAACTGTGTAGCCTGTGTTTGGTGCAATTACCATGTCATTCTCATCACACCCAGGCATGCAGAGCCCTGCTGCAATGCACAGGAGGCTCAGCTGCCTTGGGTCTGTGCTGAAATTCTAGGGAACCCTTGGAAAAGGGGATTCTCCTGATCACTGGATGTCTTACATTATTGCCAGTTTGATTTGCATTTGGTTTGGGTTTAATTTGCCACCAGAAATACAGCACTGCAACAGAGAAAATGTATTTTGCCCAAACTTTGTCCTACTTTTGCTTTCCTTTCATTCAGACAAGTTTGGTTTTTTATTTAAGTAAATAAATGAGTAGAGAGACAAGTGCAACATTTTATTTTCTGTCTCTTATTAATGTCAGAATTTAGGGCTATCTACTGGATATTTTAAAGGAATGGAATTCAAGGTAGGCACACAGTTTCTTCCTTGGCCTGTATATCCATCTGGAAATTCCATTGATGTCATGTTTGTATCCTCTACACTGAAGTACCTGCGTTATTTTAATAATTGGGGCAGTTACACTGTTGCACAACTTAAAAGAAAAACCCAAGGCTGAATGAAAGTTCTGCTACAGGCAAAACTGGTGTTCAAGTAGTTTAATCAAGAAAATCATGCTGGAAAGGAGAGAAGAAGATGCTCTGGTGACCACATCAGTCCTTCTGCCAGCAGCATTTGCCAGTGAGGTGATTTTTTTCTTCGTCTTTTTCTATCCAGATGGGTAACTCCAGACTTCAGGAATGCATAAATCAACCTTTTTGCTTTTGTCTTATTTTATGACTCTCTATAAGTTCTTATAGAGCAAGAACATCAGTAATTCATAATTGGCATGGGGAAGAAATTGTGAGGATGTTCTCCAGCCCATGAGGGTGGAACTTCTGAGATGGAGCCTTCTGATTGAAAAAGTTTGTAAGAAAACTGTGAAGCGTGTAAAAGGATTTATTATTAGATTTTTTTTCCCTCAGAAAGTGTTTAAAAATACTTTGTTATTCCTAAGAAAGGGAGTAAGTGACAAAGTGTGTTTTCTTCATAGACAAGTGGTGATTTTAGAGTAGCAATGGAGACTCAGTCTGTGCTGCATTTCCTTCTGTGATTGCAGGTTAGTGCTGACACAGAGCAGAGGGCAGCATTCTGCCTGAGGTGGTGATGGTCTTTTGGGAGATAATGAACAAGGGGATTGCTGCTCTGAGAGTGGCTCCTAGCAGATGGTAGGACTAATTGGAGTCAGAGTGAGAAAAGAGCTTCATCATTAGTTATTCCTGGGTTTGTCTGGAAGGGGGAGGTCTCCCACCATTCTTTTTTGCTTAGATCCTCTAAGTGCTAAATTCACACTTTTGTGTATCCATACTGCATTTGAAAAGGAATAAAGAACAGCAGATCTTTCAATGATGTAGATTTGGAGTGGGGGGGAGGGAGGAATCCAGCTCTCTGTGACATGATTTTTTTGGTTTTTTTTTTTCATTTAAGATACGAATAAATATTTTAAAAAGCAACAAAAAATGTATGACTGCATGCTTGAATTACTGGAAGTGTTTGGGTGGCTGATTCCTATCCAGCTGTTCTTGCCACGTGATCTCCTGGAACTGTTCTGGAAGGTTCCCAGCCCATGATAAGGATGCCTCTGGGCATGCTGCAGGCACCTTGAGGTTTTATTATTGACTATTTCAGAAAAGCCAGCTGTGCAACTTGTGGTCAATCACAGCTGAAAAGGATAGTCCAGTGTTTGATTGTGCTTTCCACCTTCATTCTGGGTATTTATATTTTAACATTCTTACTGTCTTTCTCTGTATGTCTAGTAAGTGATGGACTGTAGCTTCTTTCTGGATATCTGCCTTTATGAAGAAAATCTGTTGATCCTTATTCTTGGGCCTCTGATGTCCTAGAACCCACAGGGGCATGAACCTTATGACATGCAATGTTTTAATTTAAATTATATACAGCAGGGCAAATCCCTCTGTTAACAAAAGATGCAAAAAGCAATGATGTTAACATTCTCCAAAAAAAAAAAAAAAAAAAAAAAAAGAGGCAGGTTTTGTAAATAAAAGGCTCTATAAGAAGTTGTAGCATTCTTGGAAATCTTCAGTGTTGTCTGGGCTTATTGTTATTTACTTTAAAGGTGTTCTCAGAAACTCTCTTAACAGCCCCAAAATAGTGTGCACTTCTGAGCTTCTCTCCAGTAGCTTTCTCCAGTAGAGGTTTGGGATAGAGTTCATAATTAGGAAATACTTTGTGATATAAGGGATGTTATTCATCCAGCTTTTCCAAAAATCACTTAAATTTTGATGTGGGAGTTCTTCTTGAGAGTTCACACTGAACGTTAGATGTGGCTGAGTGCTTTTTTAGAGCAAGAACATAAGATCAGAGTGAGACAAGATCATCCTCTGAGGCCAAGTGTCAGTTCCATTGACTCTTAGACCTTCACATATTAAAGCTCTGAAAATAAGGATTAATAATTCAGATGCAGAAAAAGGGTGTTGCTTTTGTGATTTAAATCAGTAATTTTGACACCATCATTTTGGGATCTTCAGTGATATTCTATATTTAAAAAGACATTTATGTAATTCCTACAGGCTCTGTCACTAAAGAATGGTATTTTAGGGGCAATGAAAAATTCAGGTAGGCTATAGATAATATATATCCAATATATATTATTGTAAAAATTCAGGTTTTGGCTTTCAAACAGTTACAGGATTAAAAAAAATAGTTGGACTTTATGAATGTCTTGGAAAAATCATCTCATCTTTCTCATCTGAAGTTATTTGTTGTGTTGTGCAGTCGAACATCTGTTCAGAGTTTTAAAATAGAGATGACAGCAGTCCTCTTCTGCTGGAGCATCCACAGGAGTATTGAACTGCCCCAGGATCTGTGTTTACAGAACATAGGCTGCATAAAATGCAGAAGATTAGGAAGATGCAGAGGGAGTTGAAACTGCAGACAGCAACATATTTCATGTATGTTTTATTTATAGTTGTGAAACCTCTGTTTACTGAGAGCTCAAGTAGGTGCACAAACAGGCAAACAGAAGTAATAAAGTGCCCAACAACTAGTACGGTACTAGCATTAAAAGAGAAGAAAAACAAAGATTATCTCTGCAGTTGTAGTTTTCTTTTTTTAGACTTGTTCTTTGGCTTATGGAAAGGGCTCTGTCTCACATCAGGTAGGAAGGGAGCCTGATCTACCCTGCAGCATATAAGGAAATTATTTTAATTATTGAGAGTTCAGAGTGGTTTAAGTGCTCAGCTTCACAGCACAGTGCACAGGCTGTAGGAGAAGGCATTAAAATCAGACCATAGCTCTGGTGATGCTATCTGCATCTTTACATTTTTATTGGATTCCCAAAACTTGATGTTCCCATGAGAGATGTGGGTCCACAGCATGCTTGAATTTTTAGGCTTCGTTCCACCTAAAGAGATTTGCCCCTGTGATCTGCAGGCTCTTCAGGTTAAATACTCTGCCAAAACATTGAGGTGGCCATAGCCTGAATTGTAGCCTGAATTGTAGCCTGAATTGTGGCCTGAATTGTATCTTGGCCTGAGCTGCTTCTCCTCAGGATGGTCTTGCCAGGCTGCTTGTCAGGAAAGCTGAGAGGGAAGAACTGGTTTCACTCAGGAGGCATTGCACTGGTAAATACAGCTCAGCTGGGCACATTTCCTCTCTGCTGTAGCAAGGAAATTTTATCGTCTCAGCAGATGGCCAGAAATCCTGAAACACTGATTTAATTAACTGAAATCCCACCACCAGACAGCAGCTCTTGTGGCCGCATCTGGAAGCAGAGCAGAATGCTTAAGAGGTAATATTGTCCTTTTAAATTTGAATTAGGCAAACTTTGGGACATCTAGGGGTTACATAAACATTTGTGGTGAGTTGGGGAGGAAGGAGTAAGTGCTAAACTGATAAGGGGATTAGAGTGCAAGAAGTCTTCTGAGAGCACTGCTGCTAGTCCTGCTGAAGATAAGCAAGGTTGTGCTGAGCTGTTTGTAGTCTCAGTTGCAGTGGCTGGAAGTCAGCTTGAGTTTTAAAAGTTTTCCAGTGCTGGTAGGGAGATGGGCATGAGAAACAGATTGTGGGCTTAAATGAGGCTTGCATTCTGTTAGCATTTGATTGCTAGGCAGGCTTCAGTGTCCCAGAAAGGAGCAGTTTATCCTGGCTGCCTTTTAGTGCTGCTGTGGGTGAGCTGGGGCTGTATGAGCCCAGGTAGAACCCAGGTGTCATCACACACTGTCCACAGGTATCCACAGACCCTCCTGCGAATGGAACAGCAGAGAGCATCCTTTCCTGCAGGAATACAGGAGCAGGAGAAAGGTGTGCAATGGATTTAATTCCCTGTTTCACTGAGATAATGGTTGGATACTGGCTGCACACTGAGGTGGGGGTGGAAAAAGCTAAGGCTCTACATTAAAAGAGCAGTGCTGAGACTAATTCTTGTTTTGATTTCCACTTGCTGTGAGAAACCTTTGTCCTGTGTGCATCCTGCTTCTTCCCAAGGAAGGCCTAAGGCTTGGATGAGCTCGGTGACACACACTGAACGTCAGAAGTGGTTTTGCTGTGCTTTTATTGTAATCTAACTAGTGCTGCTTCCCTTTCATGAATCACCAAAGGCCCTCCCTTTTCTGAAATCCTCAGCTCTGTATACAGAGATAGCAGGAGCATGCAGAAAGGCTGTGGGTGATTGTTGAAATAAGAGTCTTGAGGAAGAATTCAGTAAGCCTCTGACAGAGGTTATGGAAAAAAACCAGGTGTAATGTTTTACAAATGCCTTTATTGTACTGATGGGTTTGGTAGCTGCTTTCCAGTAGTGAATTAGTACAGATCACATCAGCTAGACTCAAGAAAAATGGCTTGTTTTTTACAACCATCTGCTTAGCTGTAAATTGCTTTCTCCAAGCTGTATGCAATCTTTTGCTTTGCTTCTGTCTCTGCTTTAGCTCATGCTTCCTATTTTTCATCTCCTCAGGGTGCAATTTACTGTATCAATCAAAAGAGGATAAAAAGGTCAAAAGTCCTCAAATGTTTTTATAAAAAAGGGAGGCAAATGGAACTAATATAATCAGCTCATACATGACATTTCATTTATGTCATGTATTTGTTGTATTATAGCTCTAAGTGAGGTGAGTTACTTTGAGAGCAAAGGTGATGACACCAGACCTCCTCAAGCTCTGGGGCATGGAGGGGAGAAAACAATATATTTATATAGGTTTATATATATACAGAGAGAGATCCTAGATTTCTTTAGTAAGTAAGGGAACCTCTGTTATTGATTTCCGTGATTCATGTGAGCACTTTACTTACAAAGCAGAGGATTTTTTTTCAGATTTGGAAATCCTTTTTCTTCTCATCTCCTGTGTCTCATGATGCTGAATGATTGTTAACAATTATGCTGAGATTGAGGAATTATGATGGGCTTCAGTAAAGGTTACTTCCCTGGAATTGATTTCATTTGTGGAGATTTTGTCCTGGGTTGGGTGAGAAGGGGTTGGTGTGGGGGTTGGGGTTTTTTGTTCGTTCATTTTTAAAGTGGGAACTCCTGTAATTGTCAGAGAAATTATCTTTTCATTGATCAGAGAATTTTTAAGGTAGGAAGACACCTGCACAGATCATCTGGTCCAGCCCTTTTTCATGCAGACCAGTCACTTCAGGCTGTTCAGGACTTTCCACCTGAGTTCTGAGTATTTCAAATAATGGATAGTCTGGGCAACCTGTTACAGTGTTTTCCACCCTCACAGTAAACCAGAGGTGTTTAAATGGAGTCTCCTGTACTTCAGTGTGGTTTCATTGTCTTTTCACTGGGTAACACAGAGCAGGGTTTATTTCTGTGTTGTGTGGTGTCCTCCCCTCCCTGCCTGGCGTTTCTGCACATCAACAAAATGTCTCTTGAGCCTTGTCTCAGCTCAGTCACCTCAGCCTCTGCTCCTGCCAGACTCTCCTGAGTCACCCCAGCGCTGCCTCTGTGCCAGGTTGATGCTGTATGAGACTCCATGTGTGCTGTTCTTCCAGAGCAGGCCTTGGGGAGCTGCAGCTCTGGATCTGTCCAGGCCATGCAGGTGACAGTGACACTCAGGTTTGTGCTCTCCTGAGGTGGGCTCAGCCTGTGGGGCAGAGCAGGGAAAGAACTCACCCAGCCTGCAAGTACAGCATGGGAAAAGGGTTCCAAACCTGCTGCCAGGGATTCTCCTTCTGTAAAACTGTGAGAACTGATGGAAGCAAACTGCACAAAGTGGAGAGAAAGGAGGAGAGAGACAGAGCTGGGGTGTCCCTAAAGCGAGGAGGGTGCTGAAGAAAGCAGTTCTGCCCTGACACACCCACATTACTTATTTACTTCACTGCTTCCCTTCCACAGCACTCAGGTTATTAGCAGTGACAGATATGCAAAACTCTTCTAATTACTTCAAACTTTTTTCCCTGACTCGAGTAGATTTTGAAGTTTTGAAGGAAAAAAAAAATCAGGATTGATGGATTTAATTTTCTGTGATACAGCTCTAGAGACAGAAGCCTTTATATTAAATTGTAAATCTTTGCAGATTGAGTTTGTTTAAATAAGGCATAATTTTATATTTAGTATCTGGGAAGACCATTTTTTATGAAGCCAAGAAGGTATTTTTGTAGATGACAAAGATGAACAATTTTCTTGGGTTTATGATTACCATCAAAAAGCATTGTTTGGGATACAAATAATATTTTAACCTGTCTGACTGCTAAAATTAATGCAGCTATACTTACCTGTATTATTTTTGTGTAGTAGCCATATGCTTTGTAGTGCAATAAATATATTCTAAATTCAGTGGAATAATGTCAATTTCCTAATTTAGAAGCCAAGATGGGTTTAAGTTTCCTGGTTGTTTGGTTGGTTGGTTTTGTTTGTTTGTTTGTTTGTTTCTTTAACATTTAGCTTGTAATTAGGCTAAGTTAAATGATAAAGCTGGGAGCTGACATGTCAAAATAGCTAAGAACAAACCTAAGTAATTAATGTTCTGCTTTACATTAGATCTTGTTAACCTGAGACTTTAAAATGCTGATTTCTAGCTCAGGTTTAACTGGACTTTTGCCCTGGAGATGTATGCTTTCATCCATTTTGGGGTTTTTTTTAAACTCCAGAGGAGTAATAGAAACAAGTTAATGTGAACATGGATTTAAAATCCATGGATTTAAATCAATAGTGCAATCTTGAAGAAGTTCAATAAATGTATAAAAGAAAAGGACAGCAGTGTGTATCTTCCCTAATGTTATTTTTAAGATTTGAGATGTTTAGTCATTGTGCTAACTTGAGGTTGGTAACACAGCTTTATTAATCTCTATTGCATTGGGGTCCATTTCAAAATTGTTATATCAAATCAAATGAAGCCATTTCACTCTAAGTCCCATGTGAATGCTTATAGATTTAGCACAAAATAAATTGAAAGCAATACCAAGTTTAAGTGCAGTTGATGTTTATTTTTTTATGAATCTTGAACTCAAACTTGTATGAAGTAAATGAAGAGTATTTTAAAATACAGGTACATGGATTCCCTCATTCTATGCCAGTTATCTTAACAGTTTCTTTAAAATATTAGCCAGATATTTTGAGAAGTTTTCTTCCCTGCTAAGCACTTGGTAGGAACATATTTGTGCTGGAGAACTATGGATTTCAGCTCTTCAAGTGGATGTAATGAGGCATTATTTTGTTACTGAATCTTACTTTTTCTCTGTAAAATGGAATAGCATAGCTCGAAACCAGGTTTTATGCTTTTCCGTTTTTCAAAATGCTACTATTGTTTTGTATGAAAAATATACTTTAAATCATCTTAGCAGGATAAAATCCAAATCAAATTTACTCTAGAGATCATTTAAATAGTGGAGGGGAGTAAAGGGGCAAAGACTTCTAAAAGGAAAAGCCAACACATTTCAGCAATAAGCAAAACATGATGAGGATATTTTTCAGAGCTGTTCTCTTCTGTTTAGAAACACACTGAGTTGGTAAAATAAATAAAATTAATGAGAGTTTCATTTCTAATAAATGTGAAAGGCAGTAAAGACAACCAAGAAGGACGAGATTATTTGGTATTATTGGAAAAAGCAAGACTGGTCATTTTTTATTTCCTGATGTATGTACTGACATTTAAAGGAACTTACTACATACAACTGGGGAGAAAACCTCATTAGAGGCATAGGTAAACGTATAATGATAATGAGTTTATAGAGTAATTACTCCAGTCATAGTATAAATATGTTCATCTATCAATTCCGTGCACAAAAGTGAGATAAACTGTTTCACTGCAGGGCTGGTCTGACTTTTGAACAATCAATTTCTATATAAATGTAGCTATTTAGCTGTGGAGTTTTTGATGAGAGAAATGCCAGTAAACAGCAAACGGTGTGAAAATATCAAGAGTAGCAATATTTTATTTAGAATAGTCTGTAACAAAGGGAATGAAGAAATGTCCAAGGCAAGCTTAGATTAGCTGACTCAGTTAATAAATTAACTGAATGTGTGCATCATGGAACACACCTTGGGCTGCCAAATGTTACCAAAAAGTGAAGTAAATTTGTGAGCAGTAATGTCCTTTGAGCTGTCTGCCTCTGTGCCATGATACAAACTGTATTTGAATAAGCCACCATGGCATTATACTGAAACAACAAAACCTTTTGTTTCTGAGATGTTTAGAGAATTGAACAAGGTATCAGGAGAGGCAGAGGGATGAGACTGAAGTGTGGAGTCAGTGAATTTTCTGACAGTGAAATGTAACTAACCTGTAAGTCACGGACACCAGTGCTGTCTCTTTGACAAGCTGAAGACTGGGTCAAATGCAGAACTGTTGGTTTCAAAGTTCTTTCTGGGCACTCAGCTGGCAATTGTGCCTGCAGGAGCCCCTGCCCGTGCTGTTTGCAGCTCTGTTGTTGGGATGTTCTTTGGGTTTGCTGAGTACTTCCCTCCTTGTCTGGCGAGGGGGGAAATTATAGGGCAGTAACAGGGAGCAGGTTTCTTCCATCAGCCCCTGTTTCTCTGCAGATCTGCTCCACACCAACTTGCAGAGTCTTTCCTCTGTGGCACTACTAGCATTAGGGCCCTGACTAAGGAGGAAAAAGAGTAAAACCTTTGAAGCTGGATGGTGAAGCTGAGCATGTCTGGGTGGTGAAGCTGAGCATGTCTGGGTGGTGTACCCGTCCTGGCCTTGGCAGGTCTGTGGTTTGGCTGATGGCCACCATCCAGCTCAGAGGTGACTGACACAAGGCTTCCCTTCCCACTCGTTTGTTGTGGGTTAACCCAAGAGCACTGCACCTTGCAGCTGCTCCTTCTCCCCCTGTGATGGGATGGGAATTGAAAGGGTAAGAGGGAGAAAATTTGTGGGTGGAAAAAAAAGCCAGTGTAATAGGGAAAGCAAAAGCCCTGCATGTGAGCAAAGCAAAACCAGGAAGGAATTCACCACTTCCCATCCTCAGACAGGTGTTCAGCTGCCCCCAGCAGGAGATGGCAGGGGAGGACAGACATCATCACTCCAAATGTCACCCCCTTCTTCTCCCAGCTTTCATACGTTGCTGAGCATGACACCATGGGGAATGTCCCTGAGGTCACTTGGGGCCAGCTGTCCTGGCTGTGTCCTCTCCCAGCTCCTTGTGCAGCCCCAGCCCCACAAGAAGCAGAAAAGGCCTCATTGCATTGTGCAAGCACTGCTCAGCAGTACAGAAAACATCCCTGAGTTGGCAGCTCTGCTGCCAGACAAATCCAAAATGCAGCTCTGTAGCAGCTGCTATGAAGAAAACAAACTCTACTCCAGCAAGGCCAGCACGTTTCTATTCTGTGCTCCAAAACACAAGGAGCCTTTATATCCTGCTTCTAAAAAGGGCTCATATCCTGCATGACAGTGGATGGAAATGCCAAGATTTGCTTTGTTGCTACTTGGTATATTAATATTTCAGAAGCTCAGTCTAAAAAAAGAAAATTAGAATATCCTAATTTTCCTTGTAATCAATGTTTAATGCATGTTTCATTAACATAGCTTCACTTTATAAAAATTCTCAATATTTTTTCCCTGAAGAAAAACATAATGAATAAGTGAGCATGACAATACACGATTTCTGCTTTCTACAGAAAATGACAAAGGTAAATTTATTTTATTACTCGAATGGCTTTAGTGTTTACACTGCCACCATTATTGCTTGTCCCTTGATAATTTCACCTCACAAAATTCCAGCCACAGGGAAAGCTGTGCTGATCCTATGACCCTGCCATTCCAGCAGCACTGGGAGGGGTGATGCTGCTGTTGAGTGGCAGGCTGAAGGTCACACAGGAGCAGAGGTGCTGAGCACGCAACCTCTGCCTTTTTCCTTCTAAAAGTTTTAGTCTTTAGAAATTAGTTCCTTTGAAATAAGGATGAATACAATCAGAATGACCTGTTCTGCTCCTTTTGTGTGTGTGTGATGGGAAGGATTGGGTAGCACTGTCTGCAGGCAGTGTGAGCTCTGCTGCCTTTCTTTCTCCTGAATTCAGGAGAGAATTAGCAGGAACACGTGGCTGAGTTCAGTTCAGTTGATTCATGATTAGGAATTCAAGAGAACCAAACGTATTCGTCAGAGTTCATAGGGACATCTTGTCAGAAACTAATTCTAATCCACAAAAATGATCTTAAATGGGACATAATCACTTTCCTGATTGTTGCTTTCTGCTGCCATTATTCTGAGAATGGAATCAAGTGAAAGTCTTGTATGTGTGACCAGTATGTTCTGGCAGCAAGCATGTCAGATCTGTGCTACCTATTGGGGTTACTGTCATTTCACAATATTCCAATCCTCAAAGTTTTCTTTTTTGTTGGGCTTGGCAGGTGGTGGCAGAGCATGGGTGGCTTCTCATGCAACTGCCTACTTTCAGAAAAAGTATTGAGGAGAGATGAAAATTGTTCATTCAAATGTAATAGGTTCTTTTGTGAACGCTGTTCTTTTCTGTGCATAATTTTATCTTATATAGAAAATAACCACATTTCTACTTTTCCTTTGAGAAGAAGTTTCCATTTTGCACAAATAAATAGAAATGTCACTGATGGGTCAGGTACTGTCTGTAGTCAAGGGATATTTCCTGCAGCTAGTACTCACTCTGTCAACTGAAACATGCTCATCCAAACCCTTCTAAACTACCAATATTTTGGCAGATGGAACTTTATTAAGTTGTGTTAATGACTTGTGGACAAAACCACTTGACTCCCTAGTGTCAAGTAGTACTTTTTGATGTACTAGTCCTTTTTCATGGTATAGGTTGTTTTAATTCAAACAAGAAACTCATTCAGAAGGCTGGATCTACGTAGTGATACATATGCCATCATGTCATTACAATTTCTCTTCAGAAAAAAAAAATACTCTACACAAGACTAAAACTTTCTGTATAATAGGGCATCTTCAAAGATTTTTAGTTTTTCAGTCAGCAGTTTTATAGATCTCCAGAGAGTGGCCTGTTTGAATTTTAGAACTATTCTTCCTCTGGGTTCTAAATGATATTTAATACGCTAAGGAAGGGTTGTTCTGCAAAACAGTCCTGTATTTGAACTTTGGTAGGCAATTACTGCATGTCAAATTGTTCTTGTCTCTAAAATGTGACGTGTGCAGAGCACAGAAAATACAATAGCAGGGGAGTGTTTATCTCCTGCCATGAAGTCAGAGGGCATTGTTGGTGTTGACCATCTGGTAGTAGTTAAAGATATTTTAACTGACACCTCTGAAAGGCTTCAATTATTTTTTTCAAACCAGGTATAAAAACAGGTACAAAGCAAATAGCTCCCTGAATTACTAAGGGGTTTTGAGTTCCTGGCAGAGGCACTCTGTCTCTGTAGGTAAGCACTGGCTTGATGTGACCTTGAGCTTTTTAGGGGAGGAGTATGTGACAAGCAGTATTCAATGTAGATATTATTACTGGACAAGTGTCTGAAGTCCTGTGTGTATTCTAAATTTTGTCAAAAAACTTAAAAAGTTTTGCTGCAGTTTGAAAAATGGTCTCGATTCTGCAGGGCCAGGTTGGAAATCTTGCACGCCTTTGCCATGATAAGCAAAGGATTCATTGTACTTCTAGCTTGGGCTTGAAACAAAAAAAATCAAATTTCCTGAGTATTTTTTTCTCTTTTGAACTGGGAAATATCCAATGTAATAAAGAGAAAAATGTATTTGACAGTTTTTGAAAGAAGTCCAGAGCTGCTGCTTTTATTAAGTAGCTGGAAGCAAAAGATTTTAATTTTGGGCTTGTAATATCTGGGGAGGAAAGTGGGAAGAGACACATGCAGCAAACCTGCTAAGCCACTTAGGAGTGAGTTTTCACCTCTCCTTACAATTACCTCATTTGTTGTTATAATTGCCATCTTTAACAAATGGCTTCAGGAAGGGCATCAAACACCATGATACCAAATATAACTCTTACATCTTTTAGTCCTTTTTAATTGATTTCTTAGATTTTTTTTTCTACCCAAATCCCCACTCCCTGGCCAATGTCTTCAAGGAGAGTTTTGAAGGGTTTCTATTTATAAAGATGGTAATCTTGGGCAGGCATAATATAAAGCAAGGGTCTAATTTTCTTTTTTTCTTTTTTCAAGTATTGAATGTGGCTTTCATCTGTGCCATAGCTGTGTGAGGTTTTGAATATGGTATGAAATCACTTTCCATTTACTCAAAATCTTTCTCAGGGCTGATGAATGCCATGCATAATGAAGGACTATATTCATTTATCATCCATAGTAAATCATTGATCACAGAGGTATCTTGTGGAAAAACCTAATCAAAGCTTTTCAGTTCTTTCTGGTTGGTTAAACTCAAAACAGCAAAGAAATTATTGCTCAGTTAGTTGGTTAAACATTTGGTTTATTAGATGATACTCACAGTTTCTCACGCTTTTGTGGTTTACAGATGAAAGTTTGTTTTTAAGGAGATTAAGGCAGATGGCAAAATTCTTATCCCTTGAAAAGCACAAAGCCTGTGTACTGGTGTGAAATGTTTATCCACGTGTAGATATGGCACAAATGAATTTGATACCAAGTAACTATCAATAATATATTTATATATCTTTGGATACAAAACCTAACCTGAGTTTTAAGTGAGTTTGGCAGTCTGGAAGCATTATGTAACAATTTTGCTTAGGCTATGTGCATTGATTAAGAATATGAACCTTTTTTTTTTTTTTTTTTTTTTTTTTTTAAGAGAACACCTTCAAATTAAAGGAAATTGATCTGTTGTTGAGGAAAGGGAAATTATCATTAGTTCGGGTGCTGTGATAGGTCTGGATGGCTGCAGTGGCTTTACTAACGTATCTTGTTAATTTTTGTTCCTTTTTATGAGTTGTGTTTTAGGAAAGACAAAGATGGCCAACCACCTCTATCAGGAGAGGAATGATAATTCAGTAGTTCCAGCATAATTATGGATGAGGCATTGAAGTCAAATCCACATAACTCCTTTTTAAATGTTAAAAGCCTCATTTAGTTCAGTGGTTCCTACAGAGGATTTACTGAAGTGTCCCCATTTAGTTTCTCTAAGGCTAAAGGATCCTGAAACACTGGAATCAACAAATTAGCTGAAAGTTTTATTATCTAAATCTAGGCAATGTCTCGGGGTTTTGTCGCTGTGGCCTCTAATCTTTGTGCCATCTATTTCCCTGTACTAGAGAGCTGCACTGACAAATTACATGCTGAAAAATATGGTGAGTGGTAGCAATCACAAATAGGATTTTTAAAAGTCTGACTGTAATTTCTCTATGGCCTTAGAGTGTTTCAGCTGGCCTGGTTCTGGTTCTACAGAAAATAATTTTACCACCACCCCCTCCCCCTTTTTTCTTTTTATGCCTTTTCAACATAATTTCCCTTCTGGTTATTTGCTCTACTTATTTTCAGTAGCTACAAAGTTTTTAAAGAAAACTGACAGACAAGTGGGATTTTTGGTTTTCCTTTTAAAGTTGATGCTCTCCATATTGTAAGAATTGCACTATTTCTTTACAGAAAGAAAAAGAAAAGGCAGCTACATACCTTAATGCAATCACATAATAGATTGCAAGGTCTTTACAAAATAAAGTATGTTCAAACCCTGGTATGAAACCTTTATTATACAGTAACTAGCCTCTCTGTTGTGGAGATTATCTAAAATTAACTTTTTGAAAGGAAAAAAAAAAAAAAGGAAAATAGGAGGAGGATGAGTGTCCTGGATTATTGTTCAGGCCTTGCCATCTGAAGGGATTCATGAGTATGTTCAAGAAGCAGTATATCTCTAGCCAGCTCCTTATTGTACCCCCAGTTTGTTCTTTTTAATGCTATGCCTTCATTTTACTTTAATTTAGTGTATTTTTATGTGTTTATATTGAATTTAGTTTAATTTTGGCTAGTATGTTATATATTGTGCACAACATAGACCATAGGGGCAGAACTTTAGGAAAGGAGCAGTCCTTCTCTAAATAGGTAACACTGAAATGATCAGGACATTTCTGCAATACAGAAAACCTGGCTCCAGTCTCTAAAGCTTCATTCTCACACCAGAAACTGAATGTGAATCTCGCACCTCGGGTGCCTCCCAGCAAACTGCAAACTATTGATTTTTATGAAGGGTTCATTTTCTCCCTGCCTTTCAGCACAGTGTTCCACTGGTGATTTGGTGGCCTGATCTGTGGAACCAGGGAAGCTTTGCTTCTCCTTACACTGGCTGCTGGTGTTAAATGATAAGATACCCTGTCTGACCCTCACTGTTAAGATTAATTTTTCTTCCCTTGTGAATAAAATCTTCACCTAATAACAATCCCAATAATAAATATAAATTTCTGTGTGTTCCAGTTAAGGTCATTCTTGTTGCAGGCCATAGAAATCTATATTTAGCTTACCTGCAGAGCAAAGGAATTATTTTTCATTGTTTGCAGCATATTTCAGGCTGGACTGTGGGACAGCCCAATGGCCTATATAAGCTCATGGTTTGCTATCACAGATTTGTTGTATTGCTGACTCTGACCCGGGATAAGGAGTAGTGCATTCTCTGCGTAAAAATAAATACTTGATCAAAATTTATAGACCATTAGAATATTTTTTTTTTTTCATGATCTTAGATTTCTCTCTTAGAGAATAAATAAGAGTTGCTGTATGTTCTCATATTGGTATCAGAATATTAGTACAGTGGATGTACTGGTGTCAGGAGAAAATAATTTGTAACTGATCCACTGAGATGGATGATTCTAATTGATATCATCTTTGAGACTGCCAATTTGCAGTTTTACAAGGGTAAGGCAATACATGTTGATTGGGATTCACTGCAAAAATTAAATTTCATTTTTCATAGGTACTATTAATTCCATCTTTCAAATTGGATCACTGCTGTTTATGGGACTAGAATCAGATTATAGGTTCATATAAGTTAATCTTTTGGGCACTGTGCTATTAAGATTTTTTTTTTAATGTCACAAATCACCTTTGGCCTAGAATGTGTTTGTTTTCCTGGTGTCTTGTCCTACAGCCTTCTCTTCTGCTGCAGCCTGTCCTTAAGATGCCAACTGCCATTTGAGATGAACTCATGTATTTTTTGTTTGCCAGATTCTGGCCTTTGTGCAGATAAACTATTTACATACTTCTTCACATGGTCAGAGGCAATGTGATCCCCACACTTGGGGAAGAAGGAGAATTGCTTCCATTTCAGGTGGATGGATATCACAGAGAAGGAGAAAAGGGATGGGGATTCACGGTGTTGCCATCATTCGTAGCCTCTGCAGTTTGCTGGTGCCACTCCCTCTTCCTTGCTGTCCCTTGACAAGTAAATATTTAGGCTTAATAGAGATGTGGAGCTCTGTGTGGAAGTGTTTGAGCAAAATGTAAATTGTGATGGTATTGGCTTCTTGGCTGTAAGTTTTATGTCCTGCCCTAAGTCTTCTAAGCAGGTTCTCTTTCTCCCCTTTCTGCTGTCTTAAATCTATTTTGTTCTTCATCTTTTTTTATTGTGCAACTTGCCTCACCCTCACCCCAATTCACTTTAATTTTTCAAATATATCCAACCTGAAACCTAGGAAATTGGAGTTTTCTGTTGGTCCCATGAGTGGCACAGTCATCTATTTGAAATCTCCCTTGGCTCCATAAGGTTGTACAAGACAGTTCTGAAAAATGCCCACAGAAAGTGTCTGTGATCTCTTTGACTAGAACATACATGTATCAGTACTATTTAACAATTGCAAAAAGAATGAAAGAATGAATAAAGTCTCATACTTTACTTACTTTTTAATACTTAGGTGCAAATGTGCTTAAGTAGAAAGGAGAAAAAGCCTTCTCACGAGGAATGAGAGATGTGTTTCTGAGGGTATGTTTTCACACAGAGGTCATTGTGGCTGACTTCACAAAGTGCAATGCACAATGCAGTTTGTTACTGGTGACCTTAAAAAATCATCTGGGAAAGTGCATTGCCAAAAAAAGATGTGAAGAAGACATGATGAAGTAATCTTAGTTGAATTTAGCACTCAACAGTCAGGGATATGCGGTTTGCAAGCATTTTAGCAGCTGCAGATTAGTTTTACCTGTGCTTCTCTTTTCATATCATTTAATGAGAAGGATTTAAATAATTCCATTCATACAATACAATCCTCTTGATATTTTTGGTCTAGAGCGTAGACAGACACCCTCATTTGGGTGAAAATCTGAATGCAAAATAGAGAATTCTTTTCATATAAATTTGGCAAAGAGGCTGCAATTAACACTGTTTTTAGACCCCTCTGCCATGGTGTGCACTGAAGCCCAAGCCTGCTGGTACAGTGCAGTTCTTCAGCAGAGGGGCCATTCCTGGAATGGATCCTGGGCTGTCCTTTCTAGACTTTGCTGCAGGGGTCCCACATGCAGATCAGAGCTTTTGCTTCACTACCAGCAGTATCTTATCCTGGTTTTAGGGGGTTTTTTCTATTTTTTTTGCTTCTTCCTTTTTTTTTTTTTTAATGATATCTCTAAATGTTTATTTACAGTTTGTTTAGAGTTTATTTAGAGTTTGTTTGTCTCAGACTCAAGTGCTCATTTCTGAAACCATGACCTGCTCCTAAGCATTTCTCAAGGTTTCTCTGCTAACTCATAGCTTTTTAAAGGCATCCATAAATAAGTGTTTGATCATTCACACTGCATATGGCAATCCTGAGTGACCTCATTTGGACTTCCCTCTGTGTGTCACCATGGTGCTGCCTTAGCAGGGCTGTTGTGCTTTCCTCCCTAGAGGTGTGGCACCAATGAGCACCATGTGTGCAGATCACATCTGCCTATTCAGGACACATGGCAGATCCTTTAGATAAGATTATGGGATGCCATGATCATCTTTTATCATATTGTAGCATTATGACTGTCAAATGTATGTTCTGCAAGGCTCAGACTTAACAGGCAGAAGTTTGAACTCGGGTGTCATAGTGGCAGAGCAGCTATTGCTATTATTTGCTTTCACAGGTTTACAAAAGAATTTGTCTGCAAAACTGGAAGACTTAATATTTATCTTTGCTGAAAAGCTTAGTGCAGTTAAAAAAAAACAAGCTATGTTTGGCCTTCAAGTCATAGAATCACTGAGGTTTGAAAAGCCCTCTAGGATCAGTAAGTCCAACTGTTAATCCAAACCCATGTCCAAACCATGTCCCTCAGCACCACATCTACACAGCTTTTAAAGACTTCCAGGGATGCTGACTCCTCCACTTCCCACAGAGCCTGTTCCAATGCCTGGCCACCATTTCAGGGAAGGATTTTTTCCTGCCACCCTATCTAACCCTTTCCTGGTGCAGTTTGAGGCTAGTCCCTCTCATCCTGTCACTTCTTACCTAGGAGGAGGGACCAATCCTCCTTCCAGGGAGTTGTAGAGAGCGGGAAGGTCCTTCCTGAGCCTCCTTTTCTCTGAAAAACCACCCCTGTTCCCTCAGCCACTCCTCATTTGTGCCCCAGCCCCTTCACCAGCTCCACTGCCCTTCTCTGGACTTGCCCCAGCTCTCAGTGTCGCTCTTGTATTGAGGGCCACAGATCTGGACACAGGATTCAAGGTGCAGTCCCACCACAGTAGATGTTATCTCAGTCTGAGGGGTCACATTAAAAGATTATTCTTTGATATATCGTCCACCTCTGTACTAAATTTTGAAAGAAGCACATTCCCCTTGTGGCATGTTTGTCAGAGGTACAGGTGAATGAGAATGTCCACACACACTGATGAGCACTTGGCTCTTCCAGAGGTACCACTCTGGCTCTCTCCTCTCATGCTTTTATGACAGTTTAGGGTAGAGGGGTTTAAGTCTGTAATATGGTATTTACAACCAAGGCTGGGCAAATGTGTGTCAAGAAGTTCATAGAAAATGCTCATAGAAAAGCAAGAACCCCCACCAGTGCAGGTTGTACTGAGGCTTTGGTGTGAGGTCTGCCAGCTCCTCTCAAGACTGTGAAGAAGAGTTTCTTTTTGATGTGAGGCAGCCTCTGATGTTTCATAATCAGAGGCAAAAGATGCATGTAGCAGTGTCTAAGTATATGTGGGCTTCTTCAGTTTTTCTGACTAGGGGACAGTTTAAATTAATAGAACGTTTTTTCCTTGACTGATAACTTATGACTGCTGTCATGGGGTCTGAATGAAACAAAACCTGAACAGTTTTTTCGAGTCAGTTATTTCATAGATAGGCAAGACCTGGGAGGAAGCTGATCTCCAATGTAGTAGTACCTCATATTCATCAGGGAGAAAGACCAAAAGGGAGGGTTTGAAATATCATATATATGGGGGCTTTATGTCCTTTTCTTACTGAAGATTTTTACTGCATTTTTGGGTCTGATGGGAACATAATTTACATATTTTCTCACAAATGTTCTTACTATCCCTGAGTCAGTGCTGGTGATCTGCACTTCTCATTGAACCATTAATTTATTAAAGCAAAAGCATATTAAAAGGCAACATTTAGAGGAAGCCTGAGTGAAAACATTGTGAAGGAGCAGATAACTTCTTCTCCTGACACTATCACATCATTCAAGCCACAGTTGTCAACCCTAATGAAAGGTGGTGATGCTGATTTGAGCATATTGCTTATGTGATGTGCAAGAGCTTTGGGAGATAAGGAATCCCTGTTGCTATCATTTATAATTAAAGTGTCCATCACTCTCCTCTGAAAAACTGCTTGACGAATAAATAATTAAAGATCTGATTCTGATACACTTAGTTGAAATGAGACTTCTGAGAACAGTTCAAAAGCAGTAAATGGAATTGCTTCAAAGTAAGGCTTCAAGATAAATAATAGAATTACAATCTCAGTCAAAGCCAGTTCTTGTTGGTTGAGGCAGGAGGGTATTCTGGTTTATGTGCTTTAAAATCTAATCTCACAGGCATCTTAAACTTCCTGCTTGCAAACAATGCCTGATGATGTCTATCATTTTATATTTTAAGCACAGAATAAACTGGTATTAAAATTAATGGCTGGCTAACTCTTCCCTGCTTTTTCAGACAGCCAAAGATAAGTTGTCTGTCTCATGGTTTGTGCAGTATGGAATCTTTATAAAGTGCTGTGTTACCTAAAGAGTTTATTTTATTTGCAAATATGTGTATTTTATACAGGTCTTTTCTTTAGTTGTTTCACTGAGTTGATATTTAAAAGAATAGTTATGCTAAAATGATGTTTATTTTCATAGTTTCTAAAAAAAAATCGAACTGTTTGAGGGGAACTTGTTTTGAAATGCAGATTATTTTCCCTGTTTCCATTGTGTTCCAGTAATAACCGTGCTCCCATTATAGTGGAAATAACTTGGATATGGTAGATGTGCGAGTCCCTCGCAGTGTTGGCTTGGTTTGGTGCCTTGAAATTAACCTTTCACTACCGCATGCGTATGTTTGTCATTTATCCCCTTTTTCTCAGGTGCAAAGAGGGCTACCAAGGAGTCCGCTGTGACCAATTTTTGCCGAAAACCGACTCAATCTTGTCAGATCCAAGTACGTCAAATGTTTTTCTTACCTTTCAATCCATGCTGAGGCTGCTCTTGCCGTGTGGGATGACCCTTTGCCTGTAGTCAGCCAGCCCGTGCTGTGGGCACTGCAGTGTGTTCAGAACAGCCCTGCTCGTGTTCTCAGGACAGAACCGCATCATCCAGTCTGTTCTGGTGAAACCTGTGCTGCTCCAGCAGGGCAGTCCATCAGGGGACGTGATTCCTTGTGGTTTGGAATAATACTGTCCCTGCTTACAGCCAAAACATTTGTGTTTCTCTACTTTTGACTCCACAACAAATGAAATTACATAATCTAAAAGGAAACCCAGGATAGTGTGCAAAGTGGTTCCTTCAAAAGGAAATACACGCACATTGTGTGGCACTGAAGAGATTATAATCTCCTTGGAAATACTTTATATCAGTTTTTTTGATAGTTAATTATTTTTCACTTTGACAAGTGATTTGTTGGCTATTGCATAAATGATAAATAATAAAGGTGTACTTTCAGGTAGTAATGTGGAGACAAAGTAACCTTCTATTGCACTGGCCAGTCAGTACATGTCAGAATAATATCTGCACATATCTTCTCTCAATCCACTGTTTCCCTTTCTAAATTCTCTTGACTAATAAAACTATGTCCAAAATATTATCCAAGATGAATTTTTGAAGGTGAATCTCCATTTAATTATGTTTATCTTACATTTTTCAGTGACGTGACGTACAACAAAGGGTCATATCCAATCTCTTGGTTTTGTTCATTACCTGGAAATTGTAACATATTAAGTCTTCTGGTTTGGGTGATCCTTAAAATTAGATTTGAGTTGTTTTGTTTTTTGAAGAGCAATGCTTGTTTTTCTAGTCTTTGGGCTTTTTAATTTATTTTCTTTTGCTTTTCCATGTGAAAACCTGTTTCCAAAGAAACTTGTTGCTTTGTAGTTCCCTGTGTTGTGGAGCTCCCATTACAGTTTGCTTTGTGTTTGGTTTATTTTCTCCTTAGCTTGACCTTTAATGGTAAAGTTCAGAGCTTGTAGTGAACGGGCAGATTTTACCTCAGCCAAGTGTTATGTGCATGTGTCAGTATGGAAGCTGTGTATATATCCAAGAAAAAGGTAATTTGTATCCTAAAAGTGTGGGAAAGGACAGCTGATTAACGACAGGACAGGGTGGTACCTGTCTGACCTGCTTTTCACAGGGGACTCTGGCTTTACTCTCCCAAGAGTAGAGTTAAATCCATGCAGATTAACAGCACAAAGCCCCAAAAAGGCTCCCAGATCCAACAAGACCAAAAGCCCCGTAGTGTTTATCTGGTGCTGTTGTTTCTTTCTTTGTGTTGGTTGCTGCTTCTCTTTATTAGTTGCTTGTTCTGGTTGGGTTCTGGCTTTATTGTTTCCAGAACATTTTTCATCCACATAATCCTGCTCAGTGAGCTCAGTTCTGCTGAAACATCCTTTTTACACCTTATGGAAACAAAAGCTATTTTTCGATTTTGCTGAGGTTTTCTTTCAAAATTACATTATTTAGAGTATATAAGGGCAGGGGCCTTTGGCTTGACATTGCCATGGATCCACTGGACACACCCATGGCCCAGGAGGAGCCTCTCCTTTGGTAGGCATAAAGAAGGTTAACAGGAGTTAGGTATGTTTCTAGTCAATTTTGAAATTTAACTTACATTTGAACCTCATCTGTTTCAGAAGAGGAAAAGACAGGTCCAGCTCAGGTCCATTTCTGTGTGTTGGCATAATGTGATGTACCTCTGTGTATGTGTGCACATGCACTTGATCTGAGGATGTCGAGCCTGCAAGGAAGATAATTGAACTTTCTGCTGCAGCTGGACAGTGACAACAGTTTGTTCAGGTGCTAAATCAGTAATGTAGTTATCTTCCTTCTGGAGAGAGAAAAAAATTAATAGCATGCTGATAAGTAGCACTCAGTGGCAGAAATGTTTGTTATTTGCATAACCTGAGGACTGTAAAAAGTATTTGACACAGCAGTCAAGCACAGTATTATCATCTTCAAAGGCTCTGGGTTTGCACTGCTCAAAATTATGTTTGTGGTTGAATGTGTTTGGATTAGAAGGAGAATGGCTGAAGGGTGAATTTGGAGGTGTCTTCAGAAAGAAGAAATTTTTAAATGCAATGCGAGATTTCCAAAAGCTGAAAAATGAGATGAGGTCTCTTTTGTCTGGGCTGCAGGTAGCCAGCACTGGCTGGTGTCAGTCAAGCTTTATGAGCAAGTCCGGCTCATTTGAGTTTTATGGGATTGCTTAGGGTGTTCCTGGCAGTGAATGATGCTGATGACACATCCACTGACATTTAGCTTATTTGAAGTTTGCAGGCATGAAATACTGAAGCAATGGTTTTGTCTTACCTTGCCCGTGATACCACAGGTTGTATTTCCAGAATATACCCTTGTCATGACTGGGAAATGAATCTGTGCCAGTCACTTGGTAAATAGTAACAATTTTGTTGTTAAATTGTACTTCTGTACATGGGCCCAAAGCATTTTGATTTTTTTGATCCTTGTTTTCTTATGTTGTTTTTTAAATAGCCTTTTTAATTGGTTTAAAACAAACCAAGCTTGTTCAGCATAGCTATTATCTGCATATCATTTGCAAAGTGAAAAATAGTGTGTTATGGCTCTGCAATATTTTTAGCACCATTAAAAATACCTTATTCTAGATATATGTTAGGCAGGTCTTGACTTTACATCACAGATATTAATACAAATTATGTAGATCTTAATATGGATTAATGCATGCTAGATCATGTGCATGTAGTTTAATTCAACTAACTGGTTAAGGTATTTAAGATTCTGTTTTCAGGAAACCCTCTTGAAACAACTTGATGGTGTTTCAGAGCTCCTGAATTGGCATCCATGGGTTCTTGCCCATGTCAGATCTGCCACCTGCTACCTTCCTTTAGCTCAAAAATAGGATTAAAGTCCTAAGGAAAAAACCAACACCAGCTAACACACAGAGACCAATGTCTACACACTCCAGGCTCAGGCTCAGGCCCTTTTACTGGACCTTTAAGCATCACAGGTGTAACAGCTTCCACTTCCCTTAATACCTCTACTCTTAACAAGGTGTTCTGGCTGTAAGAGAAAGTTGTTTAAAAAGAATCCAAAACAGCCCAAACACAAGTAGCTTGACAAGTTTGGTGAACTTGGAATATGAAAGAAACTTGCCTAAAACTTTGGAGCCCCAGACATGTGGGAACCTAAAAAAATTACAATGTCACCAGTAGGGGAAAGGCTTCATGGCTGAGCCACCCAGGCTCACAGACTCTGTCATGAGGAAATCTGTCAGCCCATGCTAAAACTGTGCAGTAGAAGTCCTTGAACACTCTCTCAGTCATCTTCTCCATTATATGGATGAAATAATAGTGGGACAAAAGGAACAGAAAAAGTAGTCACACACTGGAAGGAAAGGACAGGAGTATATTTAGAATGGTACTTCAGGGTTTCTTTGTCTGGGCTAACTCTATAAATACAGCTTATAACAATGGTAGATATTTTCAGCATTTTAAGTACAGCCTTAATAAACCTCACACACAAGAAATTTTTCTGTACCCCTTTGTGTATCTATAGGATTGGGAACTTATTTGTGACATAAATTGTAGAAATGTACTCCTTTACTATCCTCTGTAGTTCTGGAGTAGACCTGCTTGGCCCAGTGAGTCCTGAAATGTAAGTTCATGTGGGCTGCAGATATTCCTTTTAATCTGCTTTTATACTGAGGCAAAGTAAAACCTTTAAAGCTTTGACTTGTGAGCATATTCCAAAGTGGGGAATGAGGCATGGAAAATGAGTTTATCACATTACCTCATTTTACCAAATTGCTCCATTTCACATACAAGTATATTGTTCTTAGCATTGAAAGCTATTTTTCTATGCCAAATGTGTATTTCAATTTTATAATGTTCACTATTAATTTTGTACTTATCATGCTAACATTCAAGTTGTCCCATTTGATTCAGAGGCTTGAGTAAAGAGGGATCCCCTGTCAAATATTGGGAATTTTATCCAATCCTTTTGCAGAATAAATGCATTATTTCCTAGAAGAATAAAAGTGGGCTGGAAAGCTTATAGGTCACCAGGCCATGCTCCTGCTGTTGTGGCCAACCCTATCATGTAATTTCTTCTGTACTCTGATCATACTTCACTCGTAAGCCACTTGTAATTGGTGTGAACCAGCCACTGGAAAAAGGGTTTGTTTAGCATCCCTGCTCTGAGGATTTCAAGGCTTTCCAGCCTCCAGACAAAACTTACACCAAAATGTGTCAATTTTGTTCTTTGTTAAAATGCTTCATTTCAATTTTGCTTTTTTTTCCCTCTTGGTTTCCATGTTTTTATACTTCAGGTTTGTTAAACTGGCTTTTTCAAATGTCAAAAGTCTTCTTCCCACTGGGTGAGCTATAGCCTGTGGTCTTATAACACTTTAACCTGTGACAACATGGTACACATGTTTCTCTTTTAATCTCATCAAAGGGAAACCTGCCAGTGTCATATCTGGAACCTGCACTTGCTCATTCTTAGATTACCTCTTTCTAAGCAAAGGGTCAAACTCCCTCTTCTGGAAGACTGGGTCTGTAGATAAGAAAAACAACTATAGCTAGGTTACAAATGAAAAAACGTCTTTCCAAAAAGGTATTCAAAGCCTGGAGACACCTACTAACGTCCTCCAAAAAAAAAAGTTCCCCAAGAAAATTATAAAAAATCTTAGGCATTTAATTTTATTTTTTTCCCCATCTAGTTTTGTATATATAAGATCATAGAATAATTTATGTTGCAAGAGAATTCAGGAGAACTCGGGGAGTTCAGCCTCCTGCTCTATGCAGAGCTGACTTTGAAGTCTGTGCTACTGCACCAGACACTACAAAGGTGTTTTGCAAAGAGACTCTTATTAAACAGAGGATAAAGAGCATCACCATTGTGAAATATCTCTAAAATATATTTTCAGATAATTTGAATATATTAAATGAAACTTGTGCCTCTTACTGAATGACTGATTTTCTAGGGCCTGCATCATTTTTTTGTCAATTCAACTTAACCTTTCTGAATTTGTTGAAGTTCCTTCTGAAGTTGCTTTTTTTCTTCTTTTTTGAGTTTTAGAAGGCATAGAAGAAAATAAGATTTTGTTGTTGAAAAGACTTCAAAGGTTGCATGGAAATAGGGGCAGTTTGGAATGGGAGACTACCCAGAGTTGGATATCTGGGTTTTGTGGAGGACAAGTCTCTCTTAAACAGATTTTAAATGGGACTTATTTAATCCCAGAAAGTACTTCTGAAATCTAGACCTAAGTATGAATTTTGTGGCTTAACTTGGTCTTAAAAAAAAAAAAAAAGTTTTAAGGCCCTCTGCATTAATTATTTCATCCATTCAAGACTTTTATTTTATTCAGAAAAAGCATATGAAGGGAGAGATTGCACACCAAGCTTCTTTTATAGTGGCTGTCATTTTACACCGTTTTATCAAACTAATGGCAGAGTGCCACACTCCCTGTGTGTTCACAAAAAATATGAATGTTGCTCTAGATTGTTAAGCTTTTACAAAAATGAAATAATCAAAAGGTGGTATTTTATTGGGTTGTAGATTTTGATTTTAAAAGCTGAAGATGTGGTGACTACACTCAAGGGAAGTCTCTAAAAATGACAAGTCAGGAGAAGATCTGTTAGCCTCCATCAAGTGGATCTGGCATTTCTCTCAACTGGAGTCTCTTTATAAAGGTGTATAACCAGAGTCCCTCCAGCTCAAATGCATCACAAGTTAATCTAGATTAGCCTTGCTGCATTAATGGATTGAAAGGCAGGAATTGCCTTAACTGAAATAGTAATAAAGAAGAAAAGCAATACAATCTCCCCAGAAGTTTCAATGAGTGTAACTGTAGGTGAGAAAAGATGCCTCAAATGAGAGACAGGCTGAGGAATATAAAACATCAGCAAGGTAAAATTAGAAAGAAAATATATCCCTGGGGCAATGGGGGACATGTTCTCCTTCCTCTTTGATCAGGTGTGTAAAGACCTTGGGATAGGATCAGTAAAAGATGATGTGTTTTCAAATTTAATTGTACGGAATCTGTAAAATTTGACTTTCTGTGAATAGTACCAAACTTCTTGATTTGTTTTGTTGCTGGTTTTCTTTTCCTTAAAATAAGAGCTTAGGCTGTGTTCTGCAGAAATGGAAGGGAATGTTCCAACCAGAAGTGTGACATTAACAAAGCCTCAGTAAAAGTGTTCACTGGTGATAACTGGAAGCGTGAACGTGTTCATTATCAGAATGTCCTGAAACATTAAACTCAAAGAGAGATTAATTGAAGTCACAAATTGCCACTAATGCCATGGGCAAAGAAAGCCACTGCCAATTTTGATAATATTGCTTCTTACAATCCTAAAAGCAAAATTTAAATTCATAGGAAACACCTAATAATATTTGATTCTATGGATAAGCAACAGTGACTTGTACAGAATGTGCAGTATAGATGTGTTTTGAGTATTTGTTTTTTTAATTTCTTCTTTGTCAGTACTGCAAAATAGATTTTTGAAATCACAAGGATATTGAGGATCCTCATTTTTCTAATGGGGGGGAGAGTATTGTGATTTCATTCGTCTTCTGAATTTCTGTGGTTCTCCTCAAGTCAAAACAGAAAAAAAAGGGTACTCGTGTCAGAGCTTATGCCAAATATGAATTATGCCAATAATATAATTGCTTTCATAACTTTTGTGTGCAATAACAGAGATGTTTTTCCCTACTTTCTTTGAATTACTAGTCCTTTTAGGGGAAAAAAAAAAGAAAAAAACAACAAACAAAAAAAACCCAGAAGTGGGTTTGCACAACTACTCCCCACACCTTCTGGATTTCTTTCTGGAAATATTAGTAAGAAGGTTACAGTTTATTTCCATTAATTATTTCAGTTTTAAATTACATGTCAGCCTTTGCTAAATTCCAAGATCTTTATTTAGGAATTAGCTAAAAAACATTGAAATAAAAAGTCATACAGGTTCATTTGGAAAAACAGAAAAATTCAATCTGAATTTTACCAAAATGCTTTTATTCATTTTAAAGAAGTATTAGTTCCTTATTCTTCTCTGTTCATCTCTTCTCCTGCAAGACCAGAATGTGTTGGCATCTGGTTACTCAACGTTGTTTTATTTTCAAAAGTTTTAATTTGAAGTATTCAATTATGTTTGGTTTTGCCATGGCTTTTAGGCCATAAATGGTCTTTTGGAATTCAGCTTGTGCAGGCTGCCTCTCTGTAGACATTCTTACAAAGAAGCTGGAATTGAGCAAATGCAGTGTATTTGACAGCAGGGAGAAAAATACTAAACAAACGTCAAAACCACTTGTTTCCTTCTTCTTCTTTAAAAATTGCATGTGTGTGGAAGGATAATAGTTAAAATTAACAATTCCTTTTACACGGCATCAGTACAAATCCCAAAGAAGAAAGAAAACGGGATCTCTAGCAATACAAATCCCAGCCAACAAGAAGTTTTCACCAGCCTGTCTTTCTGTAAGCCATGGTTGCTGTAAATCAGAAAGGAAATGGAAGCCCCCTCATGCAGAGCAGTTTGAAGGACGCCTTTCCGAGCTCCCATTCATCTGTGAAATGGGGACTTGTGTCTAGCTGAAGAACCTCCAGATCTTTGTGTAGTGATTTTTGCACTTTAGGGAAGTTTCCCATCCGATGGCAGGCGCTGGGCTGTGGCTCATTGCCCCGGAGCCCAGCACATGGCTGTGAATGGGGGCTACAGTGTTACCCAAGGATCCTGGCTGGGAACCATCGCCATTCCCGCTCTGCCGCCAGCCGGGAGTGTCCCGGCACACCCCGTGAAACAGGCACCTTCTGAAGTGATGAGCCTCTGCAGCAGCAGCTCCTCCCATCCCTCTCACAAACACGTTGTGATTTCCTAGATCTGCTGTTGGCCATTTCGTGTCTGGAAAGCTGCGAGTACGAGTTGAAGTCTATGTTCTGTGACACCCTGGGAGCCTCTAATTTCACCTGCTACCCCAAGTAACTAACTTTCCTGGCTTGTGTGCTCTTCTGCTGACAATGTGTTACTGTTGGTGTCAGTCTCCCACGGTCTTTCAGGAGGAATTTTTGATTTTTCCTGGATGGATAAGATGCTTCAATCACTGACTTGTCAGATCACATTTTCAGACCTCCTAAGAGGAGAATTCAGCAGTCAGTGACCATAGTTCTTCATGCTCAGGGAGAAAAGTGTAAGGGAAGATGGGCCATCATGAGATGACATATAGGAAAATTGCACAAAACATGACTGTGATTTAGCTGAAAAGCATTCATTTTGTCAACTTCCTGTCTTTGTAAATTAGCTACTCCATTGTCCAAGAGGATCTTACTTTAGCAATGCTATTTCACTTTGTGTCACACTTCCGAAGTTAAATTCTTCACGTTTGGTTGAGATGGCACAGTATAGGTTTCTTTAAGATGCCATTGCCTGTTGCAAGAGCTAGTAAGGATACATGGAGAAAAGAGATGGATTTCTCTTATTGACAGTTAATCCTATGTCTTTGAATGTGTCTATGTTAAATCTAACTCTGAACAGAATATTCTGCCATCTCCTATGAGTGATTCTGCATCAAAAAGATTCTAGTAAAAACTGCAGTAGTGTGTGGGCAGGTGTATCCTGGAGCTGTGGGGTTCCTCACAGTGTGATCTGTCCTGCTCAGAGTACAGTTTTATGACTTTAAGTAGTGAACAGCAGGGAGATGAATTCTGCACTGCACAAGCAGAAAGCTCAGGATCAGTCCAACACACACTCACTGTCTTGAGAGTAAAACCATTAAGGCTCATCCACGAGAGCTAAAGTTTCTTCCAAGAGGATTTCTGCTGCGTCTGCTGATCATCTTCCCAAAATGAATACCTCAGAAGAGCCTCTGTGCTCTTAGCTGATCTCCACTCTTTGCATTCAATCCTTACTGCACTACAAGGATGCTTATTAAGACAATTCTTGTTGTTAGACATTTCACTTCACTTAGAGGTTCTATCAGTGTTGATTCAGCTAATTTGAACAATCTCTGCTCATGAAGGAAAACCAGGAATAAGGATCAATCAAAATTAAATACTGAGTGCTCTGTGTTGCTGTGAAGATGAGATTCTGTGAGGGCAATGTGTGTACGTACACAGCTGCCAACAAGCATGGCAAACTTACTGAAAACATTATGGGTCAGTATTACAATGAGTTTGATTACCACATCAAAGTTATAGTCTTTTGCTGAGAATAAAAACAGTGCTGAGGCTCCTGAAGGCATTTCCAGGCTCATTTCTTAGGCCTAACATAAAACATTTATATTTAGCAACAAAGAATAGCCACTTCTGGTTAAAACTTTACTGTGCAAACTCAGCAGTTTATGTAACTATTATTTCCTGGATCAGAAAAGTCAAATGATAGAACCTTGATCTCACAGGGGCTGGTAGACTTTTGTTAATGAATCCTTCGAGACTGCACTGTCCTCACATGACCTTTATGCCATGTATGATTACTGTTTTTAGTGGGTTTTCTATCAACCATTAGGGAGTCAAAAGTGCCAGCCATGAGCATATGTATTCATTTTCTTCAGTGATAAATTTGCTTGTGTCAGGAATTTCTCAAAGACAAACCAGATCAGTGTTGTCCCAGAAGCAAACCAAAGAGCAGACTTGAAGAGGCAGTTCTTGGTGAGACTGTGTTTGGAGGACCAGATTCACCTGCAGCCTTTTCAGAGAGCACCCTGCTCTCAGGGCTCCTGGCTCTCACTGCAAGTACCTGTTTGCTGTAGAGAAAAAGTGAATTGTTTGCTGCCATCACCAGTCACAAGTTAATAAGGGGCCTGGGGAGCAGGAAGTTTCTCCTGTGACTTGTGCACACAGCCTGAGTAACAGGTTTGACAGTCCAGCTCTGGGTGGTCAAAGAAAACAGTTCTGAAACGTGGAACAAGGAACAGCCAAAGCCCTGCCTATCATTGCCCATTGCCTTTCTGCAAGTAACTCTGCTCTTCGACCTTGTCTTGCCAACCACTTTAACACCTCAGCTGTCAGCCAAAGGAGAAGGTTTGGGTGTCCTACACATGCTGCTAAGATACCAGTTTGTTTGGGTTTTTAATCTTTCACCTTCTATCCCAACATATCTTTATGTCCCTCCCCATTTGTCAGGGGCTTTTTCCTTCACATCTGAGTTGTATTTCTGTTAGTGAGTCTCCTCTCTCTGCTCATCTTTGCTACCACCCAGTATTTGCCACGTGCTTTTGCTGTGATTCCTTCCACACTCACTCTGTGTGGCCTTTACTCCTCTCTGATGCCAAGATTTGAGTCCTCTGTTTCCAGTCTTCCAGATGAATGTCTTAATCACAAATAGCTTTTCACGGGCTCTCTGGTCTGTCTCATTTAGGCTTCCCTTTCTTCCTTATCTAAAATGTTTACTTTTGTTCCTTAATGGAATAAAAAATATAATTTGCAGTTTAATTTAGTGTCCAAAACGTTCTTTAAATGTTTACAATGAACAGATGTCCTCATTTTATTTTGTTTCCAAAGGAGTTGGCTCAAATTATCTTTGAAGATACAGGGAGAGGTTAATACCTGATGCTTAGCAGAAGAAAATATCCACTGTGTGGGCTGTTTGTGAAAAGCAGCATCAAAATTTAACTTGGATTCTTGTTTTGTTTGCTTTTAATAAAAGTGATTTTTTTCTTGAAAAAAAAGTTGCATTTTCAATACAGACTGTTTTTATGTATCTCACCAGTGCTTTTATTGCGAAAGGTTTTTCAGGTTCAGAAGAAACCTTATGTGGTACAGGAAAAAAAAAAACAGAATTAGCAGAGAACAGAATAGCTATCTCTGAGAGGTAAAACACAGGTTCAAGTCCTCAACCTGATTTTGCTCTCTTGCAGGTGAATGTCCAGATCACAGCACAGAAAAGGGACTGGGTCAGTCAGTGTCTTTTTTTGGATTTGTGGTTGTAGATTTTTTTTTTCCTAGGAGAGAAAGACTAAGATTTTTCTGCTATTTCCCAGCTAGCTCTAGTGGTGAGATAGTAAAGTTGGAATTCCTACTGTAGTGAAATGTGTATTTTACAGTATAGCCCTACCCTAGACGCAGCACAACACAGAATTTTGCCTCGAGTTTATTTTGTCTAGAGTTTACAAAATGTAAGATACTTAGGTCTCAGTCCTGAAAAAAACTACTGGTGGGTAACATTTCTCAAGATAAATACTCATATAAAAGATACTGAGTTTGAAGCATCCAGCTGAATTATTTGCATTAATTTGTGGTTTACATCATAAATTTCTCAGTTTCTTGATAATGAGATGACCTAGTGCATTTTAACTCTGGATTTAATGAGTCCTTCTGAAAAGTCTTTTTCTAGAATCTGAGCAGCTCTAATGCAGAAACCTGGCTCCTGCTGATGGAGGAGCTGACCCTGAATGGCACCATCTGCATCTGGCAGAAAATGCAGTGCACTGATGGGGAAAGAGTGTCCTTTTGAAGGAGCTTGTTGGTCTGTGGAGATGAGCAGTGTAAATATAAATATGTATGTATGTTAATTTATATAAAAGCAAAAGGTATTTTTGCTTCTGTGAAGACTTTGTGTTCCAGTCTGATCTAGCTGTCTTTGACAATTTGGTCTCCCATTAATGCATCATTAATTTGCTGTCTTTATCTCTTTATCAGTCTCCACATTTTAAGCAACCCTTGTGATCAGGATTTGTTTAGCATTCAGTAAATAGCCAAAGATTTAAATGCTTTTAAAGCCTTAAAATACGATCTGTACACTTCTGGAGATAAAATTACTTATTTCACAAGAAACTGGGTTAAGCCATATGTGTAGATGTCTGGGGAACTCCAGGTGAAAATGCTACTTACCTATGCTATTTCAGTCATTTATTACTCATTTTACAGGCATTGGGAACATGGTGACTAAAGCCTGGAGAAAAGGAATCTAAGGGGAGACCTCATCACTCTACAACTCCCTGGAAGGAGGCTGTAGACAGGTGGGGTTGGTCTCTTCTCCCAAATAACAAGTGCCAGCACAAGGGGAGATGGCCTCTGTTGCAATAGGGGAGGTTTAGGTTGGATATTAGGAGAAGTTTCTTTACCAGAAGGGTGGTCAGGCACTGGAGCAGGCTGTCCAGGGAAGTGATGGAGTCACTATCCCTGGAGGCATTGAAAAGACATCTGGAGGTGGCCCCTGGGGACGTGGTGTAAAGTTCATTGTAAAGAACTTTACAATGTTGGGTTAGTGGCCAGACTCAATCTTGAAGGTCTTTTCCAAACTAAACGATTTTGTGACTGGGTGGTTCTGAGGGCCAATGTTACTACACGAGTTTGCAAGTCAAAGATGACAAGTTGGGCCCAGCTGGGGTGATAAGGACACTTTCCTAAGATGTCAACAACTATAATAGAGGTTGTTAAATATAGAGATTCATCTGCTTGGGGAGACTGTGACCCATTTCAGTTGGTTCCTGTTTTATGAGCTTTCTGGGCCTTGGAAGGTACATTTGGGGTAACCTATTTCTCCCTTCAGGACTTCTGCTTTCCTCAGTCCTGCATTAGGTACAAAGCTCTTACCAGAAGCTGTTGTGAAAGCAGCAAAGGCTCCACCTGATTTTTCATGCCTGCATACGTATGAATAAATATAACCTTAACATTTGCTATGTAGTAGATGGGTGAGATTTTCCTGCTCCATCAGAGGCTAATCAGAATATAGCAAATTAAGCAAAAGCCAAATTTAGATGTTATAAGGTGATATGTAGAGAAGATTAAGTCTTCTAACTACTTAGGAAGCTCCAGTAAGACAACCTAAGGAAGAGTCAAAGTCATGGCTGCTCAGTGTCTGTCTGCTCCTTAGTACAGGAAACAATTCAGTATCTGCCAGGGCAGATCTGCACTGGGAGCAGGGACATCAACCCTGCTGTGCTGGCAAAACATCACAAATCCTAAAATTATCAGCTTGGAATCACCATGGAGCTGACCACTGAAATTCAGAAATAACTTCATGAAAATGAAGTTATTTTTTCTATTTCTTTTTCATTTTTAGGAGAAAACTAAAAAAGAAAAGGAAGAAGGCAAGAAAACTTCCATATATATATATATAAATTTAGACTATATATATTTATATGTATATTTAGTCTTGGGCTGCATTGAACTAGACCTTGGTTAGGTTTTTAATTTGGGACGCTTTAAGTATATCTCAAGTGAATGGAATAATGCAACATTAGCAGTCTGCCTCTTGGGTCAATAATGCTCAGTGTTTATAAAACCTTTCTAAAACTCATCAGAATTTTAATAGTTAACCTCTTCTTCTTATATTACACAAAACCCAGATCTCTCTGCCCACTCCTGCTGCACATGACCTTCAAGATAGACAAGGCAGATGAGATTTAAAAAGTAAATAAAAAGTGCTTTTTGTGGGAGGTTTTTTCATTGTTGTCATTGTTTTAAACTTTTGCAATTAATTTTTGCTCAAGTGAAGACACTTACTAAAATGAATTTTAAATGAGCCTTTGCTTGCCCAGGATAAGACCTGGAAGTCTCCTATATGTTTTAGCTTCCCAGCTGAGTTTGTCCTGAAAATGAAAATTCCTGAAGCTTGAAGTCAGAATGGAATTTACTAAGATGGGAATGAGACTTACTTAAACCTTAAAATAAAAATTACTCATGTTTAGAGGGGTCAAAAATAAAAAGATATTAAAAGAGGCTTGATCTTCCCTGCCTTCCAGTCATGACCCTAAATCAAGTGGTTTGGAACAACCAGGCCGAGTTCTTCCCATTTTGATCTTTTATATATAAATGTTCCTGTTTATGTGCTGACATAAACTGAAATTTTTAGTAGTCACAGCTCATCTTTACAATGTGCATTTCTTTCAACAACCCTTCATTGGCTGACAAGTTGCCCATCAGAGCTTCAATCCTTAGAATTACTTCACTAAAATCACTCCAAAGAGTCTCCAGTTTGATTAATTTGAGTATCATATACATTTTTCACTGAAAAGCAAATTTTCATTTTTCATTAAACAAAATCATTTTTCATTAAGCAAAGCACTGTCTGCTTTGCTTAATGAAAATTGGACGGTTTTAGGGAGAAAACCTCATGTGTATAACTTGGAATCCTTTGTCTAACATCTACATGTGCTGAGAGCCATTTAATGTTGGTAGCCAGGGGAGAATCTGAGTAAGTTTGTTTTAAGGAATAGGAAATTGTACATTGACAATTTATGACATGTACCTTCTGTCCTAGCTTTTGCTTTTTCTCTACAGTCAGTGTCTCATTGCCACATAGTACTGTCCTCAACCCAAAATACAGGAGGAACAATATGAACGTAATTCACGCCTAGAATATCTTCAGTGCCCACAGAGAAGGGAGCTGACAAATAGTTTGGAGAGCAGGATGGCAGATGGCCTGTCTGAGCAGAAGAAAGAGCAGCAGCAAAGGAAATATTATTGCCAAGAGGGATAGTAAAGTTTAAAAAGTAGTAAATGGAGCTGTGTACTAGGCATTATTCTTCAGGAGGACAGAGTGTGGAAAAATATGTGATAAGGGAACGAATTAATATTACTGCCTAACTACCTCCTGTTTTATTCTTTATGCAAAATCCCTTACCAGCAGATTATATATGGTAGGAGTAGATAAATATTTCAGCAGTATGTGGTTGGCTCAAAACAAACCACAAAACCAAGTCGGGGAATACAAGAAGACTGTGCTTTACGAGGAGTTTTGTGGGGGTTTAATTGTCTAAGACAGTGGAGCAGCAGAGGCAGCAGGCCAGAAGGAGCAGGTGAAAAGTCATCCTCAGTGTGAGGGATGTGAACTTGGTGTTGAGGTCTGCAGAGCCCCCTCTGTTGCTGCTGCCTTGGGCCCACGGTCAGGGTCTGGCTCCAGGGTCAGACACTTTGCTGAACAGGGACTTTGGGATTCCCTGAGACCGCTGAGTGTCTTAAATTGCTGGCCATAAAAAGCGAGAAGTGGAACAAAAGTTAGGACTGACACAGCTGCTTGATGAGTGCACTGGAATGTGAATCCCCAGGTGATGACCGCAGGTGCCTTGATCTGTATCTGCTCCTCCCTAGAGCATGGTAAACTCAAAATGCCTTTCACTGCCAGGGTTGTTAATGAGAGCTGTGCTCAGACAAGGCTGGCTTTGGTACAGATTTCCAGTCGAGAATTCAGTTCAGAGCTCTCCTCTGTACCATTATTTATATTTCCGTGGTTTTGACTGATAAAGACTAAAAACAACTGCATGAAGTTGTCAGGTTTGAGTGGGGCTGCTTTGGTCCTTTGTTTTGGTCTCTTCTTCGTGACAAAAAGGGCACACACAGAGAGGTTTTTTCTTGGGGAGAGTGTGGTATTTACACTGTAAATCAGATGTCAGAACAAGTGAAGTGACTGGGAAGCTGCAGTGTGTGCTTCCTGCAGCAGTGGCTGTGCATGAACTGAGATGTTTTGTGTGCAGAGTGGGGTGTGCTGAGATACTGACATTGATACAAATCTGGTTTTTATTTTTACACGACCTGACTGATACAATTGCTACTTTTTTACTGATAGCAGTTCAGAAGAATGGCTACTGTTCTTTGCTTTGACACGTGTTGGCTTAGAAAACAAATTCTGTGGCATGCTTTGGTCAAAGAGAAAAGTACTACATTATCCATGTCAGTACTGGGAAATGTGTAATGTATTTTTCTGAAGAAGTTGGTCTGACTGAAGAATTTTATTTTGTTTCACATTTATCTGTAGACTTGAATCTGTTGTCCAGCAGTTTGATTGACTGATGCAGCTTCTGTTTGCTATGCATCCAAATGTACTCTTTTATTTTGCACTTGTGTTATTATCCATAAATCTCTCAAGCCTTAGGTAGTAGCAGCTGCACTGGTATTTGAATGTAAAATAATGTGTCTGCTCTATAAGAATGCAGAATGTCATATGCAAAAGGAAAAAGTAAGGAGAAAGTGCAAAATTATTAGAGGAGTTTTGGCACCTGTTGATATTTACTATTTAGGCTTCTATGTGCTTTAAGTAATTTTTTTTAAATTCTACTTGGACTGTATGAAAATTACCTTCTTAATGCCTTGGAAATGCCCAGAACTAAATTAATGGCTGCTGTACCTTTTCATATATAGTTTTAGGGCTGGGAGGTCTTCCTCTCCCTTTTGAATTAGTGATATTTTTAGTGTTTGCCTTGGTTTGGTTATCCTGGTAGTGGATAGGATATCTGAGAACAAGCACAGGAGTGGGAAGCTGGAGATGGATGGATGAGATGAAAACCTTGGTGAGGTAGCAGCTGTTTGGTTGGCACAAGAAGAGGGATTGTTACTGGAAGATTTCATAGATCCACTCAGATGTTCCTCCACAACATCTGACCCCCAAAACTACACAGAATTTTCCTGGAATCTGTCCTTAAATTACATATGTGCATTGAGAATGTTTCTGAGTTCAAATCCTGCAAATGTGACTGAGGCTACAGCTCAACCAACCCTATCTTGAAATTCTGCTTTTGTGAGACATCTTTCCTATCAAACTTATCATGGTAGCTGCTTTTTGGCCATTTTCAGAGTAGGCAATCTGTAAAATAAAATTGTATCTTTCATATGACAGGGTAACTTATAGGATTTTCCTCATTTGAGTATCCCAGGAAAATTAGGAGACTGAGAAATGAGTACAGCAGAGAAAATGAAGGCTGTCAGTGTATAAATGCAAGTGTTTCTGCAAAGCACTTGGATATGGAGTATCCCATAACTTAGATGCTCATTGCTAATTGCCATTGACAGTACTTTTAAATGACTGTAGCAGTTTTCTGACTGTATTATGTAAGTTTTAATCCAGCAGTTTCTGATTTGACTGACTAATTTTGTGTTGCAAAGATATTTTATGAAGTTTTAATTTGCTCACAAGAAATTTATTTCATATGGGGCTTTCCAAGATCATTTTCTTGTATGATTTTCCAAGACAATTTCTGCAGTTCACTGTGTGCTGTGCAGTCCTGTGGCTGAATGAGGAAATACCCAAGCAAATTCAAAATTATGTAGGTCAGGTTTTGGAAGCAGTTTAGCTGCAGCAGCACAGAGCTCAGAAAAAGCCAATTAATTTGCCTGCTTGTATAAATACTGGTATGCCTGCCCCTCTCCCTAAAGAAGAAAAGCAATTTTGTCCATCTCCCACACATTAACTCTCACAGGTCCCTTTTCAACATAATTTACCTGTATTATTCACAGCCCAGTTTCTCTACAGCCTGTCCTTATCGCATTATTCTGATTTGATTCGAGTGTGTCAGAAATCTAATGATAAAAGCACAAAGTTCAAGGTCAAAGAGGTGTTTTGGCCCACGAGAATATCTTCAAAAGTAAATAAAGAATAAATCTAGAGCATATTGAATCTGCAGAGCTTTTATCACCGTGAAGTCCCTTCAGGAAAAGACCTGGGTTGCTTTCTTCTATAAACTTCTCAGTGAGTGTGTTAAACTTCCCTAATAAGCTTTTTTCATTATTGTCTAATTAAGTAAAGTGTTCTGTTCTCTTATTGCCCTTATGCTCTCAAAGCTCCTTTTTGTATCTGTGTTCAACATGACCTTTAGAAAATAAGTTTACTTGATTTTCTAGTCTTCCATGTAAGACTCCATTCTGCATCAGCTGTTAAAATAAAGGCTTTGTGTCTCTTGCATATAATAATAACATTAGCTTTGACCCAAGGGCTTGGCCAGAACTGAACATTCTCTGAAATTAGCAGTTAGGAAAACAAGCTGGCAATACATGGATATCTTTGATGCAGTTATGGTTACAAAAGAAGGAGCAAATTCTCTTGTCTGAACAGAAGGAACTTGTTCATAACTCCAGCACTAGGGCTGCCAGAGAGGTGCCTTTTGTCATCATTTTTTCCTAGGCTCAGACTCTGTCACATTGATCTCACTCCCCCCTTAAGTGAAAAAAAAAAAAAACAACCAGAAAGGCTTTCTAACCTGTTTGTCTGCCTTTTTTTAACGTGCCATATATCTGAGCTAAAATATAATGCTTTGTTTAATCTGGCCATTTAAAAAAACTTATTAACGTCACCAAATCTTACGGTTGTGCTCTCAGATGAGCAAAATATCTCTCATTTCTAAATATCTGTGTCACTGCTGATTGATTTCCTTAATACCCTTTGCACAGCTGTAGCAAATTACTATTTTTTCCCTAACTCACACTTTATGCTCTGGAAAAATGCTCTGTGGAAGCTGCTATTGTAATAATTGTAACCAGTTGTATAAAGTTATGCTGTCATGCTGTCTTTTCCAATTAAACTTATAACATTTTTGTATGGGATTTAAAAATCTATATAGTAAATTGGAGAGACCTATTGGCAGGAATGGGTCCTTGAGATTTCTGTTAAAAGGTAAATTATATTTCTTCATGGCATAACTTCAGAAAAAAAAATGTAAGCAGTCAACCTTTTTTTTTCTAAGATGAGAATGTACTAAAATACAACATTTAATAGCAAACTGCAATCCAGAACAACTTTAAGGATTTTACCTTTCCATCACAAATAGCATCTCCTCCAGCTGCATTCAGCCCTCCCTTCAAGGGAAGGACCAGCACACACAAGTTGGGATGTGCTTTATCTGCTGTACCAGCACCTTCTGCTACCCAGTGCTGAGCATCTTCTACTTTTGCTTTCTTAGCATTCCAAGTAAGAGTGGGACAGAGGCTGACAAGGCCAGGCACGAGGTGTGGTGTCCATCCTCATGTTTAACATGTTTGCTGTTCCCCCCTGAAGCAGGAGTGAGGTCATACAGAGCAGAGCTGACCTGGAACGTTTCTGACACGAAACTTCTGCAGACGCTTAAAATGCCACTGCCACCTTTCTCCTGCTAGCAGGTGTAAAAAATGGGAAACCACATCCAATGTGTGGGATTTTACACAAAATTAAACAGGAGCACAGAGAGAGAGCAGGCTGAATTCAAAGGCTCTGGGCAGATGAAGCAGAAATTACCACAATCTAGGAGAAGCAGTGAATGGGACACAAAGCTGTAGCATCTTGTAACATTACCTTAGCTGAGATGGGTGCTGATTAATCTAATTCATCCTACTCATCATGGTGGAGTTTGGTTTGTATTATTATTGTAATGATTAGTTTTCCCCTGTAGTCCACATGTATTTTATTTAGTAGTCTCCAGTCAGATGTGATGTATTTTTGGTAAATGCATTTCATAGAAATGACCTGCTCTTCCCCATTCCAGTTCTGGGGATGTCCAAAGGCAGAAACTGGGAGTTTGCTCAAGAGAGAAACATTTATCTTCAAAATGGCAATTTCTTAAGACAATGTTTATAAACAGTGTACGTGTTTTGTTTTGGTTTACTTGGTTATTTTGCCCTGCAGTGTGTTTAATTTTGTTACAAGCAACCTAATGGGCTGTGAGAAAATGGAGATGTGGAATTGCAGAGCAGCTAATCAGGCTCCATCACAGTGACACTGGCTTCGAGTCAGGCAGACTAGGGCTGTATTCCTTTTTTCATGGCATTTGTCACCTCTGTCTGTCTTCACTTATTAGAGATTCATATATGACTCTACCACTGTCTGATATTATCTTCTAGAAAGAAAGCTCATGTTGCAGGCCTCAACTCATATTAATTCTTCAGCAAGCACTTCTTCAGCTACTGTGATCATTGTTAGGCAAGTGTTTACCAACTCCCATGTAATTACTCTGCATGTATTTAAACTTGCTGCTGTAGTTAAAATACTGCTGTATTTAAACTTCAGACTGAACAAGAAAGAGAAGGCAGCGAGACATCAAGATTTCCATTGTAAGTTGTCTAAGCAATTTAAACAGCATCACAAAAAATAAGAAAAAAAGAAATAAAAAAGTATTTGTGTTCTAATGTCTGTGCAGCAGCACCTACACAAAAGACAGAGAAAAGCACAGCATATGACTGCATTTCTTGTATCACTGTGTGTGTACATAACCTGTAATTACCACAACGTGATTTTTTAAAAGTTGCTTTTAGAAGTGCAGTCTTAAGACCTCTGTCTGGAATTTTATATTTCTTTATAAAACCAATATATTTTATTTTAAAAATCATTCTTCAGTGCAGAACTTGGTTACAGAAAAGTTAGATTTTAAACTGTTTTGATTTACTTTATCTGTAAGTTGTCACACAAATATGACAGGAACACATTTTCTCCATTACATTCTCTCTGGTTTATAATTCAAGATAAAATCTAGTAAACGGGGCAGAAATTTCCTTCATAGGCCAAAGGGATTTAAGGAAAATCTCCAGCTTCACTGTGACAGTTTGCTCCCAGCAGTGCTGGCTGTGCCTCTTTGGGTGAACTTCACTTTGAGGGCAGCTCTTGTGTCCTCCTGTCCCGTGAGGAGTCTGAGCCAAAGCTCTGCTCACAGCTCGCTGCCCCCTTGATGTTCCCTGATGGATGAAGGTTTTTGTTTTGTGTCTGGTGATTGTGCCAGCACCAACAGGTACATGATGTATTTTTTGCTCTTTTAAGATGCTATATTTTATAGGAATGCAGGAAGTGGTGGTGGAAGGAGTGATCAGTTTTTTTAAAAAGTATTTGAATGCCATTTTTTGAGAGAAATATTGCTGATCCAGTGCAGTAATTGATAGATGTGCCAACGCCTGTCAGGAAATTGCAGCTGTATGGAATGATGGCCTGGGAAATATGTCAGAGATGTCATTGGGGCTATAAATACGCCAAGTGGATAAATATAAATGAAATATAAGAATGATTGAAGCTGAAAGATAGTGTTTGTGCAAGACTGAAGGGGTTTAAGTTGGTGCAGTATGAATTTAGACTGAAAACCAAAGGAAAATTCCTACACATTAGAAAAGTCAGGTTTTGCACCTTGTAGCTTAAGATGGGTTTAACCTCAGCTGGGCAGTCTAATATGACAGTACAGTGGCTCAGACAAGCTGCCTTTTGCCTTCTGCAGTTGCTGGATGTCCAAAGAACTTTCCCCCATGAGAGTACAGACGGCAGCTGCTGGTGCCCTGCGAGCTTTCTGCTAATGCAGCTCTTGGGCAAAAGTAGGGGTAGACATCTCAGCAAAATGGGTATTTTGGTGTGTGAAAGCTGCCCTGAAGTTCCTGGCAGGAGCAGGAACAGCAATGTCAGGGAAGAACAGGCTGCAGGAGCTGTTCCTAGACTGACAATTCACGCATGGCTGTTCTTCCATGCACCAATGCATGGTGTTCCTGCTTCAGTGTGGCTGAATGTGTGAACGTGAGGTTTGGTGCAGGAATCACTTGTCCCCACATTCCAGATGCTACCCCAAAGAAATAAAGTTTTCACGAGCACTAAAGAGGTGTGAATCTAAGATAACTGCTTTCCAATTTGAAAGCGACTTCAACTCTGTTTTACAAATGTAGAAGTATCAAGATCTTTTACAAAGGTATTTAGGTGCCTAACTGTTTTATTTTAATCATGTGTTAAGCGCTCTTATCTGTTTTATTTAAGGGAAGAAAATTTCTAATCCTCAACGGGAAGGGCACTTGGCAAATTAAACATAGAGACAGCTGGTTTTTCACCTTAAAATATTCTTGAGAGTTAGATATATGCAGTGCACAGCTGCAGAATAAAGGAGAGGACAGCAGTTTGCAATGGACAACTGTTTCCCTTTGAGGGAACAGTGCTGCTGCTGCAGCTGACAGTTTTCTCTCATACTACAGGCTACTGAATTTTTCCTAAATGTGTCTGGAGAAAAAAACCTTTAATTTTATCTGCATACTAGGTAGAGTAATGGTTTTGTAGCAAAGTAGGGAGTACTTTTTCATTGATGGCAGGGTATTTACTGATCCTTTATAAAGCCACTCAGAAATGTAAATAACTGTTCCTGCTGCTGCTGTTGCCAGCTTAAGCAGCAATAGAGTCCCTTGTTTCACACAGATTTCAGACCATATTTGAATTAATGGACTGAGGAAGCAGCAGGATGAGATTGTCATTCTGTACAGCATTCTAGGGAAAAGGACTGCTCCTGGGGAATGTGATGAGTGGAGCAACTGACTGAGAAGATCTGCAGCTACAGCTCCACCAAACACAGATAATATTTTGCCAGAGCCTTGCAGCTCCTCAGAAGAGCAATATTTCTCTTTCATTAAATGTTCTGCAGAAGGGAGGATTTGGATCAGTTGAAATTCTAGGGCGCTGTTTTCTGACCCAGCCATGTTCCAAAGCAGAAGTACCTTGGCAATCTGATTAAGGAATTTGGTTAGAGGGGTGCAGGTGGAATCTGCTCACTTCACACCAGCCTTAGGCTGCCTGGCATCTCCACACCAGTGCAAGGGGACTTGTCTTTCTTACTGATCATAACCTTTATAACCCCTTTGCACCCTGCCACCAGTGTAACAGTAAAATAGATGTTTAGCTAGAGAAAAAAGGGATGATAGCTGGACTTCCTGATTTTGAAACCATATACTGGCAAAAAAAAAATTATATTAAAAAAAGTGATGATACTTAGTTTAGCACACTCAGCTTCCCAAAGCCTGCTGTGAAATCGTAATTTTCATCTCGGGTCAGCAGCAATTCTGCTTCAGTGGGGTTTAGAGCAGAGACTGGAAAATTGTGCTGCTAAACTTTGGCACCTTTTCACCATCTCTTAGGTTAAATTTTCCTACTGATCTTATTTGCTACCTGAAATTCCAGCCCTCGAGTATAAATCACAGCAGAAGTGTGTCTTTGTCTCTTTTCCCTTCACTGTATTGAGGTTTGTGATCATATTACAGTGTGTTTCACACCTTTATGACTATTTCCTCTGTAATAATACCATTGCAAAAAAATAGAATTTTTCATGGAGGATTCCAGCACAGCAGCCAGGGTCTTGTCAATTGTGAGGTCACTGGCCAGTTTTTGCCTCAATTTAGCAGGCTGTGTTGGCAGATAAACTGCAAATCCATTTAACCCATCTTATTGTCAATGTAACTATATTCCTAAATGAATGAATTCACAGTGCAGTTTCATCTAACAAAAATAAAATTTAAATATTCATAGGTAGCAGTATTTCTTGTTTTCCTTCTGAAGTGCTTATGTATTATGTATTTCTCTTGTAATTTGAAAGCTTTTGGATCCCATACACCTTTGGTTTTCTGACTTGCTAAAAAGATAAGACCTTTCAATACAGTATCCTGTGTTTCTGCTAGAAATAGCTTGTAGTTTTCTAGAGATTTGATTGGAATTTACATGTGAGATGCAATAATTGTTACTTCATGACCATATATATGTGTAATGGGGGGAAATGTTTAAGGGGGGAAATCCTATTTCATGTAGATAGCATGTTATCTGAAGACTTTTGAGTTGAAGCTGTTGCAGTGTTCACTCATTTTCCTCTTGCACAGACCTTGATTCATGATTCATTTACCTCTCATCTAAAAGCCATTTCCATACCCCTGGCTCTACTGATGATAAGGAACAGACCTGGATGATTTCTAGATTGGTTTGTGTTTACTTTTTAGCGATATAAACGCTTTGGATAGCACAGGGACAGAGAGCTGATGTATCTCAGCTGATGTATCTCTGTGTCTGGGGGTTTCTCTGCCCTCTGGGGTGTGTGTGCACCCGGGGCTGCCCTGCTCTGGAGTTGTGGCTGCCCCAGGTCAGTTCTCACAGCACACAGGGTGCCTGCCCTGCTGCCTCAACCCTCTGCAGAGTTTAACAATTGCTCAGAGTGTGAAGGAAGGTGCAGAGGTGGAGCCAAACGTGTAAAGGGAGAGCTCTTCTTTCCACACTGATGGTTTATGAAAGCTGAATGGCCCAAAGAAAAGGTAAAATTGTGACTTCAGCTCACAACTTTGCTCTGAGCGAAGTTCTTCCGATTTGAAACAAACCATACAAAAAAAAATCTACAAATCTGAGCAGACTAAAATGTTATTTTGTTTTATTTCCATTTTCTAGGCTATCCTACAAAACTAATTTGGTAGCTGATGCATCTAGTTTGTTGTAGTGGAAAAGAATACAGACCTTCCTTTTGCCCTGTTTCTGTTTGTCAAAATAATTTATGCCCTAATAGTAAGGTCTTATAAGAGACACATTGTGTTCCTCAATACTGTTAAGGTCTAATTCAGAGCAAGATAAAGTGTCTCAAACCTGGAAGGAAAAAAATCTTTGATGGGAGAATGCTCTCTGAGATTTATTGGGTACTATTAAATTCTTTGAGGCACCTTAAAGTTTGTGGAATGGAGATGAAACAAGAAGAAAGAAAACAAGTGCACTTTGATCATCTGAAGCACAGGTTTTACTGAGGTACCTCACAGGAGACAGCCCAGAGTAGCTCATTCAGTCTTCTGTGAAGTTTTAAGTTGCACGTTCCTGAAAGGCACTTTGCCTAGATTTCAGTAATGGTTTGTGTTTATGCAGGTTGCAGGATGAACTTTTCCCCTTTCTGCTCCTTTTTTGTCCCGAGCTGTTCCGTGTGCGGCAGTAGCGGTGAGCTGGTGTCGCTGCCAGGGCTGCAGGCATCAGCACGGGGCACCATCCTGGTGGGTCTGGTTTGCATCTGGTCCGTGCACACAGGCAATTCATTTGTTTGAATGGCTCAGAGAGCAGTTGCACTCTGTGAGTTTAATATTTCTGTATATGGGGCCCTTTGGCACCATTCTCACATGATATTACTCACAATTAATTGCAGTGCATGGCCATATACAAACGAGGGCAAACAGAGCTTTCATTTTGCTGCTCTCGCTGTGGGTGATTCTGGGTTGTGTGCACATCATACCCTTGTGTTCCAATATGCTGTTCTTTATTGCTGGTGATAGTTGCTAATGATTCTTTTTATCACAGCCCTGTCTGCTTTAAATCTCATGGATGAGTCATATTGTTCATTCCCATCATTAACGACTTCAGACCACCTTTGTTATGGGTATTTATAGTAGTTAATGTTCTAATGTATTCATGGTAGTAAAGGATTTGAACCCTTAACAGTGTTCAAACAGATAAGCAGTGAAGTAATTTTCCCACTTCCTACATATCTGAAGTCATAAATTCATGCTTGCATCTAAAATTACACAAGATGCTCAGACTCTGAGGAAAATCACTTCTTGCCATTCATTTTTGCTGCTACTGGGTTGTTTACATTATTAGCTAATGATTTCTAAGCAGAATATATTTCCATAAGCAAGGCAGGATAGGCATGGCAAAAAGCCATGACTGCATTTGCATGTCTGCATGGTGTGGGACATGATTTGTTAGACTTTCTGTGGGGTCATAACCACACATTGGTCTGATGCTGTCAGGACATTGTGCCAACACCCACGGTCAAACAGAAGTGGCACCGTTTGAACTGTTACAGCTCCAGGTAAGAGAGACATTTCCTTAGTGCCTTGATACCTCAGCTCTGTAGCTTTCACATCTCAACAAATAACTCATCTCAATACCTCCCTTGAAAAGTCTGGCATTTCCAACTCTGTGCACCACAGAGCTTTGTCCAAGTCACAGTGCTTCCCCTTCAGACCTGCCCTAGTATTGCTTAGCTTGAACAAATCATCCAAGATGTCAAGAACGCATTTTAGCTTAGAGGAAAGCAGATCTCTTCTGCTCCCATCTTCTGATTGGGGTTTGATGTCATAAATAAGCTGACAATTGCCAGTATATTTCCATCAGAACGGCTCAGGGTGCACCAACCCGCAAGTACTGAGTTTGGCAAAGGTATCTTAAAAGGTAACTGGAGAGAGCACTCAGATTTCAGTGCTGAAGTGGTCTGTCCTTCAAGGAGCCTTTTTATGAATCTGAAAACACTATATGGCAAAATATTCACCTCAGGTGTCTGTTTTAACTCAGCTTTAAATAAAATGTTTCCATGGAATCACAAAAGGTCTCCATAGAAATTTTCCAGTTAACAAAAAGAAATGAAAAAAAGTAGTAGTTTATCGGGCACTTATACATACCTGAACTTTTGTCCCTGTAATATTTAACACCACATAGAGCATAAATGCAGATCAAGCTGTGCTGTGGATGTGCATGGCTTGCACTGTGATGGCAAGCAAGTGTGCAGCAGCTTTTCAAAAGAAACCACAACACTGTAGTTGGGGTATAAAATTATTAGAGGAGCTTAGCATTGGAAAAAGGAGAGATGTGCCTAGGTCAGTTCCCTGCTATACATTCTGCAGGCATGGTAGAGTGGCACAGTAATGGGAGTATTTTTGTGACCTGTCATTCTGTATTTCCTCCCTTGAATCATAAGAGATGCTGGACAAAGGCTGTGTTTTCTGATGAAGTTCACTGCAGTAGTCTTCAAGGCTCTCAAGTATGAATGCCTGTGAAATAGAAAGGAATAATGTAAAGGAGTGATGCTGCTCTTCTTCCTCACCACATAGGGCTGATCTACACAGCTGAGAACAACCTCTTCTAAATCAAACCCTTTAAGCACCCACACTTGAGGACTGGTGGATCTGAGGCATAAAGGCACTCCCATGCCTGGTTTCCTAGAGAACGGATTCAGCAAAATTTGGAAGAGCATTGGAGGTCTTGGTGTTAACCTTGGTGTTAATCTTGTGATGGTTCAGGAAGGCGGGTTGAGAGACTCCTGACATACAGAACAACTTCCCCATAAGACAGTAAATTTTATAAGAAATTGATAAAATTATGATGAAAACTTTATGTTCTTGTATTCTTCTGAGTCGGTTACACAGAACTGCTGGAAATGAGGCTCAGTAATGCAGCCACTGACACCATGTGTGAAAAACCTGCATAGAGTAACTAAGTTCAAGTAATTCTCTTTCTACATCCTAAGTTGTTTAAAATGAAGCAACATAAGAAAGTGTACAGCAAATATAGTTGTTGTTGTCAAAATTGAATTCCTAAAGAAAAGCACATTCCCAAATCAACAGAAATGGGAACCAGCATCTTTCTAAAAGGTCTGAGTCCTACATCTCTGAGTCTCTTGAGTTCTTTGCTGCAAAACTCAGTCCAGCTATCTAAGCAACAAACTATGGATATCGATAACTACGACAACTTTCTTGTCATTGGGTATGTTCAGCTTTTAAAACCTTCAGCTAATATTGTAAAATCTTGGTGTAAATACCTGCACTCTGCTTCTGCCTGTTTGTTTTTTGACTGCAGTAGAACTAAATTACTTGAAACATCAGGGGATAAAGCTGTGGGGTTTTTGTTTCACAAAATTATGTACATTCCTTATCCTGAAGTTGAAGAAAGTAATTAGTTTTAAGAAGTTGACAAAAACCTACAAAATTTTCTATGCCTTTAGAGAGCAGTAAACAGGATTGCATCTGAAACATTTTCTTGTAGTAGGCAAGTGAAGGACAGCTTAATGATCTGTGGAAGGAATAAAGTAACATTTAGTGTGAAAAATGTTTATTAAATGTCATACGTTCATAAGATGAGGGAGCTATTAGCAATTCATGTAATGTTTCTGTGAGGCTGGTTATATTTTACAGACCCATATTACCAAACACCCATTTGGAAATAATAGTGTGAAAATCCCTATAGTAATTTCTAAGAAACTCATAGGCTTATCCAACCTTAACAGACATTTTGTGTCACTTATTTAACCAGAACAGGATTGTTTCACCCACAGAATACTGCAGTCAAGTAAAATCTTTTACACCTATGACAAGATAAATAATCTAAGTCATGCACATGGTTCCAAAAACTTTACAGATCTCATTTTGGAAGTAATGAATGTGCTTTTGGCTTTTGCCAGTAGATATGATCCCACTTTCCTCTCCTGTTCAGCTTTATCAGACCTTGTCACAACACACCTGGGAAAGGACCAGTTTTGCCAATGTAGAGGTTGAAATTTCCAAAGGACTCAGTATCACTAATCATGCCAATTGCTATTGAAATCCAGTGGAAGTGCTTAATGACTGAGAACACCTAAGCTCAACGTAGATAAATGCATTTAAGCCCATTTGCCAGCATTCCTGCAGATCCAGGCAGGTCCATCTGCAGAGGCAGCATGGTGCCACTGTGCAGACCTGGAGCAGGATTTCATGCAGGACAAGTCTGGGCTCTGCAGGAGCTGTTGTGCTAATGAAATGACACAGATGGATAGCAGAATATATCTCTCCAAAGCCCAGTTCCCTCAGTGGTTCCTCAGTTGTGACAGTGCTGCAATCCCCTGCCATGCAGTTGTGACTGTGGGACAAGTGCAGTCATTGCCATGTCTGCTGTGGAAGCCCAGGAAAAGAATTGAGAATTGTAGAAGTGGGTCACACAGCTCCATCAGTGGTTTGTTTTTGTGTCCTGAGCAGTCAGAAAACTGGTATGTGGGGTTGGTCTCTTAGATGGGAATATAAAGTGAGTGTGGTGTGTGGAGCCAGGAAAGGCAGGGGTGGGAAGGAAACTTTACAGGAGATATGAGGCTTTAACATAAAAGGAAAATCACAATTTTTACAATTACAGTGCTACACGGGTTTACTGATCTGTCATAACTGAATAATATCAGAGAAACCTTGATTTTTCTGGGAATATTTATCAGACTCACTGGCTGTAGTAGCTCATGCTGATGTCAATAATCAAGTAACCAGACTGTAATGTGCAGTGTTTACTGCAGGCTCGTTGTGCCGGGGAAGGCTGGTCTGACAGTGATCACACAAGTTTATCATTTCCAACATACATTTAGAGCAAACCTCATAAACAACCTTTCACCATCAGCTGTGGGGTCCATCAGGCAGCTTCATTTACATTTGGTGTAGTTACTGCTTTTCATAGAAACAGGATTACATTTTTAGCAAATACAGTAAGAAGGCATCTCCCAGTTGTCCGAGTGGAGGCAAAGTGTTTTCTGTGGACATCCTGTTCACTTGCTGGTAAACAGGATGAATTAAAGTCCTTGTATGTGCTGAACACTTTCATGTTGATTTATGAATTCTAAGAAAATCAGTAAAGTCTCCATATAACAGCAGCATTTAATATCTACCTGCTCTCTCATCTCATTGCTGAATACGATGGGTTATTCAGAGAAAAATAAAATTGCTGCATTTGTCTGAAACCTGATGATAAATATTTTGGCCTGAATCTGATAAAACTCTTAAATATATTCTGCAGGTGTTTAATAAGCTTAAAAATATAATATCAGTAGGCTACTCACTGATTTGAAATCAGACATGTTTATTTCTTCTGCTGAATTTATAGCTATAGTAGTAAAAATTAATCAGTACTGATTTACAGTATTGTGACTATCAGTAAAGATTGCTTATGTTGCTTGGTGAGACTAAGTTCTTTCCAATTAATATCCAACATAGTGCCTCAGAGAGAAGTAGCTACGTTTATTAGCTGCAGAGATAATTTAAGATCTTAAAAACGAATAGAAAAGAGACAAGCCTAATCCTCTGAGTCTGAATGCTGCAGGGAAGGAAAGGAGTTGAAATTTCCAAGTTGTTTCGAACCTGAACATGGGAGCATTGCTATTATTTATTTGCAGAAGCTAGAAACAATCTTTCCACTTTTGCAATGAAAATCACTGCCACAGGCTTTAGTCATTCAGAGGGAAAGAAAATCAATAGTTTATTCCATTATTCAGCACTGTGTGCAATTTATATAACAAGAGGTTTTGATGGATGTTTTTCAAGTTTTCCTTTGTTATGGAATTGATAGTGGGTGAGGGGATCCTCTCCTTAGGCTGTGTTATAATCTTTCCACAGACACACAAATACTCACAGCAAGCCTAGGGGTTTTTCCCTCCTTTGTATCTTTTTTCTTTTACAAATAAATGGATAAAGCAATTAACATTTACATTTTGTCTTCAATATTTACTTTTGTGCATTGAGATCTTCAGTTTGGTTTAAAGTAAAATTAACTGCATCTGTGCACATTGGGAGTGTAAATGTTCTTTCATTGTTTACATTGAGAATATAGCAGATTGTGATTTTTTTTTTTTTAATAGATTTATGGTCTTCTTTCTTTCCAAGTTGTTACCATTTCTTTAACTGTGATTTATAATTTCACCAAAAACAGACCAAGTATCTTGTAAGAGATGTGTGGATGTATGATTTTCATTATTGTGTCTAGACATAGATGGGGCAAATTACCAAAATATTCTGTATACTTATTATTACACCAGTTAACAGGTAGTGACCAGCCTACCTGTTGCCTGAGAAATTTTTAATCTGGAAAAATTTTAGTAGTCTTCTTTATCAGAGAGGGTAAAAGGAAGGTCCAGGCATTAGATGTTTCAGGATCATTCTCAGGATTTAGTTTAATCCATTTTTAAATGTCTCAGAGAGGGAAGTTTCTGTCATGTGTTTCAGTGAAGATATTTTAAAAAATCAGTAGTTGAACTATTTTGATTTTAGGTCTCTGATTGCCCTGAACAGGCTCAATTAGTTTTCCAACCCTGCCGAACAATTTGAAGAGCACTTCTGTGTAAATTAATTACAGAAACAAATTATTAGAATTTCTCTAAAGCAAACAGCAAAATCAAATTTTGTGCTATATAATAACTGAGATTTTTAAAATACATTATTATATGTTGTTGCTTTTTCTTTTTGATATTAAAAAAAATGAAACAACCAAACTGAGAGCATTGGTCAGATTGCCCATAAGGAGAGAATTTATAAGCAGTGAACCCTTCCTACTGATCAGACAAATCCCTGGTCCGATTACTCTGTGTGCTCATGTGCAAAATGAAGCACCAAAAATAATATGCTTCAAAGAAACCCTGTAGTTTCATATATATATTTATAGATGTATATATCTGTAACTGATTGTGGTTTTCACATCACTAGATACACAAATAGGCTGATAAGCATGTGCTGCCCAACATCATAAACCACAATGGATAAGTGAGCAGCACTTTGCATCTTTAGGTAATATCCTGATCTAGGTGCTTGTGAATGGAAGGATTTTCCTTTGTTTCAGACCAAGTTTTATTGGTCTAATGTTTAAAAGTTAAACTCAGTCCTGTTCCTTCCAGACAGATAATCTGTTCAGAATACTTGAGCTGTCCCAAGGTAGCTCCCAGCATATTACCATGTTGCATTTTGTGTTCAAGACAATAATCTACCAAGGACAATCTAACAGCTCTTATGAGTTTATTGGAAGCGATAAATTTCATTTGCAGAGGAAAATACTTTGCTGTTGCTCTGATTTCCTAAAGCTGTCTTCATGCCAAAGTCAGCTTGTCCTTAGAAAAGATTAAAATGTCTGTAGAGGTTTACAATGGGTACTTTCATGTCCAAGATTTTTCAGTTAGATTTACATGTTGAGTTTATATTTCTGTTCATAGTGTTAATATGACCAAGAAAAAAGCTGCAGCAAACCACAATCCAGGCACAAGGCAGTATGTTGTTTTGAGGAGCACTAATAAATTAATCCATTAGTGACTGCAAATTCATTTTCTCTTGTCCTTGTTATCAAGTATTCACAGGTGTGTATATATTTAGACAGTGTAAATTCAAAGTTTTTAATACTAGCAGCACATTACCACGGTGCAGGGACCATAAGGCACAGTATTTTTCCCACATCGACATGAAAAGGGAGAAATACTGATAAAATAAAAAAATAAAAGTGAATAATCTTCCTATCTGAGAAATAGATCAGTTTCTAAGAACACAGCAATACCAGCAAGAAAGAAGAAACCACAATAACAAAAGTAAAATACAGTCGCATTATTTGGTTCATGACCCCATCTTGTGGAGCAGCGCCCACGCTTCAGCACATTTATAGCTCTCATATGCATTTTTTTTAACTGAGTCCATTTCCTGATGGTGGATTACTTGGCACTGCACTTGCTGTGCCCAGGGAAGTGCTCTGCAGGCAGTCCATCATCCCTGCACCACGGCTGTACAGCAGTACAACAGCCCTTTGTCACACCATGGATTGCCAGGGTCAATATTCACATTTTAGTGTTTGGTTCAGTCTCAGGTCACACCACAGCTCACATCCCCTGCCACCCCTGCTGGTTGTTTCCTGCTGCCATGTGTCTCTCAGGTGAGGCTGCAGGGAGAGCTTCTTGCTGTTGTTGAGAGGGCACAAACCCTCCTCCAAAGCTGGAGCTTGCAGAGTTTGCTGGGCTGATGCCTGGCCACCAAGGGTGGCCCAGTGATGGCACAACCAGTGCCAGCATGGGTTACATCTGCCAGAGTTACCATTTCCTCGTTTTCTGTTCCCAAATAGCTGCTCACAGAGCTTGTTGAACTACACTTAATGATTGGCAGCTTGGATATTTTATTGTAAAGGTTTATCCCGCTGGACATAGTTTTATTGTAATCTGGGGAAATCAGCTTTGTCAGCAATATGTATTATGCTGGTTGCTGAAGTTGTTTTCTGGGCACCTGAGATATTTAAAATAAATCACCTGACATGTTCCCACCCTTTCCAGCTGAACATGTTTCCCAGGAAGGCTCCATATATCCTTGATTCTCACTTATGTATATGCCACTCAAACATGAACTGAAATGCTTTTTTCCATCTTTTTAAAAGAAAGGTGTAATTTGTGTCCACTTTGAGGAAGTGGTTTTTAACCAGGTTGGTGAACTCAAAGGCAGATTTGCAGACTGCAAGTGGAAAACATGTAGAGAAGGTATATAGCCAAGTTAGGAAAGAATGATTGTTTTTTACAGCTGTTCTGCACAGACCTGAACAGGTTTTACTCTATGATCTTCCTCCATGTGTCAATACCCTTAGTTCCTTGGAGATCAGATTATGGAGCTTTGATCTCTGCTATCGTTTTTTAAAGTAAGGAATTTTCAGCTGCATTTTGATCTGATTTACAGAAGGATGGAAAGGTGTGAATTGCATGTAGATAACATCTGCAGATTTCATAAGTACACAAAATTAGGGAAAAAAGCTACAAATCTCTGTAAATAGAGTAGGTTTGATGCACTTTTGATATATCTGATCTTACGCTTTTACAAAAATTACATTCTTATAAAAATTTACATTCCTGTCAAATGTACTAGGGATGTTTGTGTATATGTATAATATTTGTTCATGAATGCAAGAATACAGATTAGAAGATCGTTATGTGGAATGCATAATGTATGATTTTGAGTAATGTATTTTCAAAAGGAAAGATTCATTTGTCACTAAACTTGCATAATGTGCCTTCCCTAACACCGTGCTAATAAGGTATTTATACCATATACCATCATCTTGTGTTCTTTGCTTTTGAAGTGCATATTGTGCCTTCTGCATGACAATAAAATATGGAGTTTACCAGCTGTTCCACAGACTTGTGTGCTAAGTAAACTGAGCAAGCTGATGCTCAAATATCTTCTCCTGGGTGGATTGAAAGGGTGCAAAATGTGAAGAACCACCAGCATTTGCAACAAAACCCCAAATATTCCATGATCTTGTCACAAGTACCAGAGTTGGCAATGAAATGAAGTGTTCAAACCAACTGTTTGGTTATGTTGGAAAATCTTTTAGCTTTTCTGTGTAGTTCTTAGAAGACTCTAATTTGTTATGTAAAAAAAACGGGCCCTGAAATGTTTAGAAGTCCATGTGGTAATTCAGTTAAAGTTCTAAAAGCATTAAATTTTTTGCTTCACTTCAAGATGTCTTGAAATTACTGCATGCTGTCTGTCTGAGGGCCAAGCTGGGAGCGTGGCCTCTCTTTCCTGCCAGCAGGAGTTCTGGTGTGCAGCAGAGACAGACAGGAGTCACACTGGGTGCAAGAGTGGCTGCTGTGCTGTGGTGAGAGCTGCCAAACTCAGTGAAAACCTTCCATTCCTGTCTTTAGTTTTGGTCCCTGCCAGAGAGGATGAGAGAAGGAGCCTTGTCTAACTCAGGACAGTGGTTAGCATGTGGAGAGATGAGTTTCAGGAGGATGGGAACATGAAATCCCTTTAGGTAGCTCGTTTGGACATGAAGTCAAATGTAAAGGCATTCCTGTCCTTCCCTGATCCACATCCCTTCGTGTGGCAGCTGGGTGCCCTAAATCCCCACCTTTGGGTGCCTTTGAGGGGCAGGGTTGTGCCTTTGTTTCAGACCTGTACCCACACAGTGGGGCCTGACCCCACTGTTCTGCAGCACTGCCATATCAAGGTTAATTTATGTTTTACTCTGTTTCTAACATCTCTGTCTCTTCTCTCTTTCTTCTTTTACATGCTTTCATGAGTATAGCAGACCATTTAGGAATTGAATTCATGGGTAAGTTTTAACTTCTCTTCCTTCCAATTGCTCGTATTTATCTTGGTTCCTTAGCCCCAAGAACATGGAGGTTAATGGGAAGACTCCCATGACCTCCACCATTGGGTTTTGGATTGGGTTCCTTTTATACTTACCAATTACATTTGAAATATATGAAGGTTTAATTTTACTCTTGTCGACTGCTGTGGAGCTTAAAACCTACGTAATGATGTTTTAGTATTTCATTGGCATTTAATGAAACATAACATAAAGGTTATGTGACCATATCATCTTGAGGAATAGTATTTTGCATGTGATTTTAGGGTAGAGTTACTAACTTTTTTCATGTAAAGGAAAGTGACCTCTAAATCAGATATTTTTCTTTTGTGAAGAATTTGTTGGTAATTACAGTATTAAATTTAACTAGGCTTAATAAGAAACATTAAAGATAATTCAAATCAGAGAAATACTTTTAAGAAAAGAGTCAAAGATCCATCATTCTTTGAAAAAAAGTTAAATTGGTTAGGAAAAAGCTAAAAAAGGAGTGAATAATTGCTTCTCACAATTTTGGAAAGGAAAAGATGATGTTCTGTTGGCTCAGCTTCAGCTCTGTGATGTGTCCATAGCCTCAGGCTTAACAGATCACCTCTCAGCTGGTGATCTTCAGACTTGAGGAAGCTGAGATCCATCCTTAACAGAGTTAGTGATCCTTTGTGTAAGAACAGCTTGAATAAACCTTTAAAGATGACTGAAAACACTAGAATAAAAAGCATGCAAATTCCTATTAAAGTCACAGAACAGTTACTTTTAATGTGCTCTTTCCCTATGTTAAGTTTTACTTGATTTTTTTAGATTTTAAAAGTAAGAGTCCTATAACCTATCAATTTTAAGTGCCAATGGGGATTCTGTTGACCAGTTAAGTATAAATTATCAAGAAACCAATATGGTGTTGTGTATTAACTGCATGGCAGGCTGCAGTAACAGGAGGAGAGCCAGCAGGTTCAGGGATTTTCTCCTACTGCCTTTGGATTTATGCCATACCCAGAGCCCTGTTCTCTCTAGAAAACTGGTTTGTGAGGTCCACAAATTTTGTGTTTCACTTCACTTCATACGAGGCTTGAAAAGTGCCAGTGGAATCGATGCCAGTGTCTTCACAGCTGGGAAATGGTTACTGGAAAGGCTCTGCATGCATCCTGCTTGACTTAAATATGAGCACAGTCTTGAGGCATACAAGTTAAAGGACAAGCATATAGGTAAGAGAGAATAAGGAGTATAAATATATGGGATGCTTTGAGTGAACCTTTCTGTAAGAAGCAGGGAAGCTGAATTATTTTAATTTTATTTTGAGACTTCCAGTTTCCTCTCTTTTTTAAAGACATCCCTTTAAGGCAAGAACTAAAGCCAATCCCTGAAATCTTGGCTCAAAGTAGTCCTCTCATATGAGTAGCTCTCAGATTTTTTTTTAATATTGGAACAGATCCTGATGGCATAAAAATTAATGAAATCTTGTGTCTCAAGCCTGAAAATATTATGACAGCAGCCTAAAATGAGGCTTGAAGTTGTTTCCTGTAGGCTAGAAAAAGGCAAGTTCTGAAATCGTATGCAAAAGTGAAATGCTTGTGCTTCTTAAATCCTCCTCTAGTCTTCATGAAGATTTACTTAGGAAACGTAAGCATGCATGGACTCATTGCTGTACATGCAGCAAAGCAGAAATCCCCACCCTGTGCCCAGAGAGTTCAGGTGACAATGCACTCATCAAATTAGGGACACCCCTGTAAAGCCTCTACAATGAGTTTACTAGAAAATAACAACAATTAGTGCAAGGAGTGTTTTCTAGCTTGAAAAAACAACAGTGTAGAGACAGTGCTCAACTTAGCTTTGTTTGTACATAATCCAGAGAATGCTCTTTCTGATGTTTTCATTGCATTTGTGGGCTCAGTTGCCTTGGAAATTCCATTTTCATCATCGTCTTCCAGAAATTTTGTTTGAAAACCATGTAAGCCTTGTAACTTGGACTGCCAGGGCCAGCTGAATTCCTTCCACAGTAGACAAAGCTGAAACCTCATGTCAGAGGGAACATCCGTCTGTCAAGGTGTCCAGGGGGACAGATGAAATGGGACTGAAACTACCCCTGCTTGGGTGTGCATTTGCCAAGGAGGGTAGATAAGGTGTGGTTTGGTTTTTTGTGGGGGTTTTTTGTTTCTTTGTTTGGTTGGTTTTTGGTTTTTTGGTTTGTTTTTTTTTTTTGTTTTGTTTTGTTTTGTTTTGTTTTTTTCCTAGACTCTCAGGGATCAGTGAAGTGTATGTACATAGCCAGTCCTTTTGCTGTCCTGTTAGGGAACTGTGGTCCATGAATTTGTGTATCCTGTTGTGAACCAGTTGGTTCTGTTCCCCCTACAAGCTCCTGTGGCAGCCCATTGCAGGGCTCAGTAGAGGCAGTGTCTGTTGCTTTTCCATTTCCCTGCTGGACCCTTCTCTCACAAGCAGTACTTTGGGAACAGGAATTAAGCATTCAGTTTATTTACCACACTGAATTTTGTGTTAACCTTGCTCATGGTCTCACACCCCCTTTCCTATCGGATTTTGTCAGGTTTGTGTTCCGTACAATTATTCAATATTGCATTCCAAAACTTGAACACCTGTTCCTTTACTATTGCTGCTGATATTGATTTGCACTGTTTCTTTCTTTGTATGGATAGCAGAGACAAAGGCAGGCGTATAGATGTGGCACGTCTGTTTTAAAATGTTTCAAATGTAGCAATTAATGTATGGTTCCGATGTATTTATGTGCAGCACCTCTTGAATTAAATGAAAGCCAAGTGCGTGATCAAGGGATACTGTGTCCTTAAAATCATGGATTGAAGCATTGTCATCAGTGGTCCAGCTTTATGAAACTTCTGGTGATAAGGAGATGGTTTATACTTTCTAGTACATCAAGTAACAAAAAAGAAAAATCTTGTGTCTGATCGTCACTTGATTCAACATCCATCCCTGATGCAATCTCCTGGACAGGCTTTGGGCAAGGTCTTTTAATCTGTCTGTGCTTCAGATTGTTATTTGCAGAAATTTTTTTTCAGGCTTTCTGAATTTAGATTCCTCAGCTCCCTGGGGGATGTCTCTCAGTACCACAGAAATTATTTCTTCCTTGCAAAGGAGATGCAGACTTGGCTGTGTCCTCTCCTCTGCTCTGCTCTGCTCTGCTCAAACAGGAGCAGAGCGGTGTGAGGAGAGCACCGTGCAGCTCACCTGGTCTGCTTTGGTGCTCAGTGTTTCAGCAATGAGAATACATGCAATTTTATTCACATTTTCAACACAGAAGTGAGGAAATGTTGACACCATGTTCCTACAAACTGGAAACACACGAGCTGTATTAACAATTCTGTGTCAGGGGGAAGCAGGATGGTGATTGGTAATGCGTATGTGAGCAAGAGAGATTGTTAAAAATCCCAAACTATCAAAGGAAGCAGCTTTTATACAATGAAACAACTAAGTGATGTATCATTAGCATTAGAGAGCATGGGGATACTGGTATCTCCAGCTTATAAACATTTTTTCACCTAAGTGGTTAACTGCACTTCAGGGCTGCATGGTTTACTTTTCTGGTGGAAATTTTGTTGATGAGGGCAAACATCTGTGACAGCAAAGGTGGAACACTTTGGAGCAGCAGGTAGCAGCTGAAAGCTGTTGTGGAGACTGGCCTGGTGCATGTTCTCCCAGCTGCAGGGTGAAATCATTACCTGAGAGTCATCTGTGGATGTTCTGAGCTGCAAGCCAGTGCCTGAGACAAGGAGCTGCCTTTTTAACTCATTTCTTACACTGAGGATGAGTAGAGTTAAGGTGCATGAAACACAAAGGTGAGTGTTGGAATAACCTGCTGGAACACATGAACAAACACAACTGTTTCAGCACCTCGCCTACACCACCCACTCTGATCAGCCAGAATGATCTTTTATGCTCTAACAGTAATTTACGGTGGATACAGCGGAAAATAAAGTGCTCCAATAAAGTGCACCAGCCAAGTCACTGCACTTTTGATGGAGATACAGACCTAACATGAAGCAGTCTTCATCCTTGGGCTGCTCACCAGGTAAACCAGTATCAATAGTAAACAGTTTTGATGTGATAATCTCAATCTGCCCATGCGTGATTGACAGAAAACCAATGCAGCGGTTGTTACGTGTAGTCACTGCTTTTAATTTGTTTATTCTTAAAGCTTAAACAGAAAATTAGTATTTTTCTTGGAACTACTCATCTTTGCTGGAAAAATCAGGAGCTTCACTGAAGTCAATGGAGTATGAATGGTATATAATACCTTGTAAGTGCTGAATCATTAAATAGCATTTAATTGAGCACAGCAATAACTCAAGAATGGGTTCCTATTAAACTTTATATATCTCCTTGCAATGACTGCAATGTGAAATGTATTCAGTTTCTGTAGTCTGAGTAGCTGTGAATGCAGGAGAAGATGGTGCATGCTCTGTTTTCACTGTGCCTATTCTCACTGTCCCCTCATTGTGCTGAGGTGATGGACGCCTAAGATGTCAGGAATACCTGGTCCAGTTAACCAGACTGACTCTGTGACCTTGTGTCATGCACTGTGACTGGACTCTGTGACCTTGTGTCATGCACTGTGACTGATGCATTTTGATTTTTACAAACTGCAGAAGTTGTTTTTGCTGATGGGCAGGATAAGCAATAGTGTGACTATTTAGTATTTCTCCTGTATGCCAGAAATAAAAAGGCAAAGTTCAATAGTCCTTGCACAGCTCAAGGAAACCTGGGACCCTGGACTCTTTTCTCTGAAACTCAATGTTTTACAGCAGCAACCAGAAAATGATAATAAATAACCAGTGTGTGCATGGATGGTTCTTGCCTTAGTTACCATTTAGAAGCTCTTATCTGTCATAAAACTCTGTAATGCTCCAGTCCTTGCTGGAAGATAGGATGAATGTTCAATTACATGAGCAAAACCGTATGTGTTCTAAAGGATATATGTTTAAAAAATAAAATTAAATCCAGTTTTTCCTGTATTGCTTTTTCATATAAAGCAGGTAGATTTTTTTCTGATAATATGGCACACTGTCTTTATGCTCCTGTTTGCACAAAATCTCATTGGAGATTCTGATCACAGTCATTCCCCACAACTATGAAACCATGTCTTTCTAATAATTATGTTGTTATTAATCAATAAGCATTTCAAATATTTCATCTGTACTCTGTTGGTAACTTTCTGAGGAACTAAGAAGGGCTGTTCTGGTCGACCTTGATACTTTGAATGTCTGCTACCGTCATCATTGCTCCTTGAATCCCTTTGTTCCTCATCCTGCCTCAAATTTTCATCACCTCCTTCTGTTTTTTATCTTTTCAAACTCAGTGAAGACTTTGCTCTTGGGACCTCTTCCAAATTCACTAAAGGCTTGGCCCTTGGGACCTCATCTTTCAGTTTGCCTTATGAAATGCCTGTCCTCTCTAAGTATGCTGCAAAATAACAATAGCATCCTGAGGCAAGAAATGGATTTAGATCCTCAGCACTTTCCATGGGATTCACTTAGCTGGGAAGAAGAGTCATTTATCATCTCCAGAGAAAAGAGACATGAGCAGCAGAGGAGGGAGTTGTACAGAAGCAGCTGAGCCTGAGTGCTGTGAGAGCAGCGGGCAAAGCAGCGTCTCCTCGGGGGCTGCGGGCAGCTCTGCCAGTGGTTGTACCTGCTTAGGAAAACAAATCTCCCACATGGAGGGCTGCATGCAGCTGGTGCATCAGCTGCAGGCTGCTTCACATCTTGGCTCAGTTTAGGCCATATGGTTCTAGATCAGTTGAGAGGGAAAGATTTTTACCAAAATGTTTGTAACCTATCTACCGTCTTGGTTCGGTGCTACCATCTTCGCTTTTCTTGATACATCCTTTTTCCAATTTATCTCCACTTTCTGAACTGAGTCGGATTAACTTGCATTATTTTTAAAAGGTTTACTGTGTGGTTAACTTACATGTGTCCTTAATTGCCTTACTGTGCTTTATCAAAATACTAAATGCTTTGAAATATATAAAAATTTAAATATATATATTTTAAAAATATAAATTCTTTATCAAAATAGTAATTCTGTGAACTGGGTGGCTAAAATAATTTTAATACCTATAACTCACTCTGGTGACTTTCCCCAGTATTTGGTTTCTGCTGTTCTCCCTAACTGAAAATTGCAAAAACAAAAACTGAGAACAAGCTGTAATGACAAGTTTAGAAAGTCAGAGTTGGTCTGGGTTTCTCTGTTTGCTGGGGTCTGGGTTGGGAGGAGGAGGAAGTTGCATTAAGTGGGGTCTGTATCTGTGTGAGAGGGGTTGTGCATCATCCCCAATGACACTTAAGGGCTGTTCTGTCACTCCCAAGAATGGGAGTGAATTCCACTGAATATGGAGTGAATTCCATGGTGTGCTGATGGGGGGCACTAATAAGGTCCAAGTGTTATCTGTGGGTCAGAAAAGACTCTGTGAAGCCTCAAAAATGGGTGTTGTGCATGAGCCTCCAGGTAAGTTTCTGTGTACCTCCTAGAGCCAGGTACAAGCTTCTTCATCGTGCCAGCTTCAAGAACATTGGCACCTTGGGGAGAAATGGGAATGTGCTTCCAGGCTGGATTTCAGTGGGACACAGTGTCATCTGCTCACAGAGAGGCTCTGCTGTGTGCTGTGGGGACACAGCCTCTCATCTGCTCACAGAGGGGCTCTGCTGTGGGGACACAGCCTCTCATCTGCTCACAGAGGGGCTCTGCTGTGGGGACACAGCACCTCATCTGCTCACAGAGGGGCTCTGCTGTGGGGACACAGCACCTCATCTGCTCACAGAGGGGCTCTGCTGTGTGCTGTGGGGACACAGCACCTCATCTTCTCACAGAGGGCTCTGCTGTGGGGACACAGCACCTCATCTGCTCACAGAGGGCTCTGCTGTGGGGACACAGCATCCCACCTGCTCACAGAGGGGCTCTGCTGTGGGGACACAGCACCTCATCTGCTCACAGAGGGGCTCTGCTGTGTGCTGTGGGGACACAGCATCCCACCTGCTCACAGAGGGGCTCTGCTGTGTGCTGTGGGGACACAGCATCCCACCTGCTCACAGAGGGGCTCTGCTGTGGGGACACAGCATCCCACCTGCTCACAGAGAGGCTCTGCTGTGTGCTGTGGGGACACAGCATCCCACCTGCTCACAGAGGGGCTCTGCTGTGGGGACACAGGATCCCATCTGCTCACAGAGGGGCTCTGCTGTGTCCTGTCTCTGCGTACACACGTGGTGTGTACGCTGTGGTTTGGGATTAGGCGTGTGCCCTCGGTTCCTGCACAGCTGGTGTGCCTCAGAGTTAAACAGTTTTTATCATGAAATACAGGTAATTGGGTGGCTTCAACACTGAGCAGACAGCTGTGTATTTAAATGTGACCTTATACCCAGTCAGTCTCATAACCTGCATTTTGAATATGGTATTTAGGTAAATGCTGTGCTGAGCCTGAGGAATTGTTAAAACTGACACCACAAGGGCATGCTAATGCAATTAGATGACTTGCAGTGTTGAGATTTGGCCTTTGTTTGGGCTCAGTTGCAGTTTAACCAGATGCAAAAATATGTAGACAGTAACTTGTACACTGCTGGAACAAGGCTAGCAGGGCAAAGGTGAGATCCACGTGTCAGAGGTGGTGCTGCAGACAGCTGCCACAGGATCTGCCAGTGCCACCTCGTATTTCCAGTTGGGAGAGGACTGGGAGGAGGCTTCAAAGCAGTGAGTACCATCTGGACATGTCTGTGAGAACTTGGGATCTGTGGTTTGGGGTGGGAGGTGTGTTATTCGTGGAAGGTTGTTCACTGTGTTGAGGTTATCTTGACCAGGAGGAGAAGCTCCAAACCCCTGATCTGTACCATGCTCATGCTGCCACGGCGAATCTGCTGCTTTGCCCTTTTGCTGCTTGGAGGTGCTGCGTAGATGTCAAGTCTCATTCAGCAAATGATGCAAGGATTTGGAAAGCAGAATGTAAGTATCTCACTAAATGTTCCATGGCAGAGGTGTGCTTGTAATGTATACTGGGGTTGTATAGAAAAATCAATGGTTCTGACAGTGAACTAAATCTTTCTCTGTCCTTCTGTGTCCTGCCTAGCAAGAGTAGAGACGGTGTCCTGCCAGTAATTGCTGGAAGCAGAGAAGGGTAAGCAGTGTGGAAAAATTGGCAGTGTGCTTTGTAGAGCACTAAGTTACTGTTTCATGCACTGCCTTTTTTCTTCTTTTGCAGGAGCTGTAGGATATTGGCGTGTGGAGAAGTGCAGAGCTATTCCCACTGATGGTTTCTAATAAAGATATTTTTGTTGTAATTGAAAATGGTCTCATGATCCCATTTCCTGTTCCAATCAGCATCGGCTGATCCTCATTTCAAGCGTGATTCTGCTGAAAAACACTGTCCAGTGGCCAGGGGTATCTATTGGTATTGCTTCAGACTTGGCAGCCAACAGTTATCTGGGACACAAGCGTGAGCAGCACAAAAGGAAGAGGGAAAATCAGATCCTGTGTGTCAGTGTGTGCAGGTGGTGTTCTTGTATGCTCAGTTCTTAATAACAGTGGAAATGATCTGAGAGTTGATTGTAAACTGTCACATTCTGACAACAAATGGACTTTTTTGTTTTGTTTAGCTCTGCTGACTTGTCTTATTTGAATGGTTAAATAAATCACCATGAGGTATTTGCATTTGGTATGGATCCAGATTTTTTTTTTATCATGTTCATGTAATTTACTCACTACATTGATATCTATTGCATCAGTTGTCCTGTAATTATCATATGAATTAATACGATCTCTTTATTATTTTTGTGCTAAGTTAATTATGTACTACTCCATGCCTACTTTAGCAAGTAAACTCTGTTGTAATATAGTATTACTCTATGGTTATTTTTTTTATGCCTCTTGGTAATTTTGCATTTCACATTCAAATAGAAAATAAAAAAAGGAAATATAAAAAATAACCTGGTAGTGGAGGAGCATAAAATGGGACAGCATATTAGTTCCAGCAGAATTAACTAAAACAATTTTGGGTCTTCACTGTTTGATAGTGAAATACAAAGTAACAGAGAAGAGCCAGACAAAAGAATTAGAGCAAGCAGTTTATAGAGGAGATGAAAGTTAGAGAAAAAGCAATTTATTTGCCATTAAAAGCATTAATACTTTTTTTAGTAGCTTCCCACACCGTGCTGGTAATTGCTAAGTGTGCAGGTTGTTTCCTCATTGAAATGATGACCTCATTCACCCAGAGTTCAAGGTTTTAGGTAAGGCAGGGAGCCTGGGGTGAAGGCAGCTGCCTCATTTCCGTAGGGCAGTGCTGGTGGCTGCCTGAGCCTGGCTCCCTCGAGCACCCCCAGCCCTTGCCAGTCCTCTGTGCCACGAGAGAAACTTCTTCAGTGCTGTAAAGCCTTGAGTGTCTCAGTGCAAGCCAAGAGCATTTAAAACTGATGCCTACAGAGCCTTTGGGTGTTTCAGAGTGTGGCTGACTGTGAATGTTGAGATTCCAGTGTTGGACTTAACAAGAGTTACTTTTGTGTTGCACATGGAAGTCAGTGGAGATTTTGGTATCATGTCTGCTATTTCTAATATAATGTACAGAACCTGAAATCAGGATCCAGTGTGTGACTTGACTGACATAAGAAGTGAGTCTGTTCTTTACCTGATTGGTTCCAAATTATCTAAATCAAAAAAGCTAGATCTATCTCTCAGCAGTAGTTACAAAATTGAGTTTGTACAAGTAATTTGGTGCAATTGTGCAAAGCTACGAGTGTCTTTGTTTCCTTTCTTGAACTTCCATTCTTCTTCTCCCTGCTTTTTCTCTTTTGTACCTTCCTGAGTTTTTTTTAATGTACCCCTGTGGACTTTCTTTTTGTGTTAGTTTCATAAATCTACTGATCAATGAACTTACTCTGCTTAAGTGTGTTGCTGTTCACAGCACTGGCTACAAATCAGTTGCATCACAAACTGCTCTATTTAGCTTTAATGGAGAGTCCAGCAGGCACACACTGGAGTTTTACTCGTTTATTATCATTATGCCCTCTCCTGTACCCAGAAGTGATGCAGCATTTGAAAAATGGAAATCACAATATACACCAACTTTACCAGCTCATAAAATATGAATGCTCAGAAAATGAATACAGCAGTGTTAAATACAGTTAATCAGCTTTAGAAAAACAAAAATATGTATTTATCATTATAATAGGTACATGCATGGCATATTAATGAAAAATACCAGATACTTCATTTTCTGCGTCTATTCTACACTGTGCTCATTACTCTCATTCAAATAATTTAAATTGTCTTTCAAGATAAGGACAATTTGCTGCTGATGGGAAAAGTTTGGATGTCTTCTGTGCCTTATTTTTCTTTGAGGCCCTGAAGTAAGAGTCTGTGCTCTGAATATAAAGCCGGCTGGGCTGCAGATTTTGTGCTTTACAGTGGACTGAAAGAGCAGACCTTTAAAATTGTTGAGCTGTAAATAGTTGCACATAGTGCATTGTTGGGAAATGTATCATAAAAATATGACTTTTTTAAACTCAAATTAACCACCTGCCTCAGTGAATGTGATTTCTGCTGAATTTTGCTACATGAAGATGTTTTTGTGCTTCTGTACTTAGGTAATGTGCTTAAGTCAAAACAAAGAAAGTGGCCTCAGTTGAGTGTTTGTTTAATGAATGATGAAGAGAAAATTACAAAAATAAATGACTGATATATTTCAGTCAGTTTTTTCATGTGAATCTATCTAGTATGTTTTAAAAATTTCTTTTGCCTGGTGGAGTCTCTTTTCAAGGTAAGGTGGTACCAGAGCATCTCCTCCTTTCATTAGTAGTGAATCCTGTCTTGAAATAAGATGGCTGACCATTGGTGGGAGAAGGTGAGTGAATCCTATAGAAGTCCTATAGAACAAGTCAAGTCACTAAATTTATTCCCTGAAGTTACTTCAAGGTGAACTGGAGAAAAGAAGTAGATGTAATTGTCCTAAATTCTGCTGGTTGTTTGAAGGTAAATAGCTATTCATGTTTTCTTTTCAAAAAATCGCTTATTTTAAGCACATGTTTTTTGTTCCAAAAAAACTATGAGAAATATTCATTTAAACCTCAGGGAAAATGTGGAAATTCTATTATTTATTTTTTGCTGAATACAAGTGGTGATTTGTGAGAACCACGCTGGATGGCCAATATCTTACTTGTGAGTATTGGGTCCAAGGTTCTTATTTGACTCTGATGCAGTTGACGTGGATAGAGGACAGCTGAAAGACAATTCAAATGTATGTCTTGGCACTGCTGCTGCTTTATCCAACTTTTATGTCAGGAGGTGTTTTGCTCAAAGAGTGAGTAATGTAATGACATTGGCTTGTTTTTCAAGTGATTTGTAATTTTTTTCTATACCTCCTAAGAGGTGTTAGTATCCATGTTTCAGCTATTTTGATGCTTTCATTGCCTCAACACCTTTGTGGATTGGGTTTGGCATCTGTAGGCCATGGTTCAGTTTGGTAATCACCCCATTGAGGCTGCTCAGCCATGTCCAGTCAAACAGTCCTTGTGCAAAGAAAATTCAGAATTGCCTCTAAGTTTGCAGGTATAACTCTTACTGTGGCAAATGCCTTAAGAATTCGGAACTGAAGTGTGCTCCAGACACCCTGCTGGATGTCCCTGCTTCTGGTGGGGTTAGTTTAGCAAAAATGGGACTTAGTCAGTTCCCCTTTGGGAATGGTGAGGAACATGGGGGGAAAACTGTTCACTTTTTAAGAAGCCCAATCTCTGCCTCCCCAATCCCTAAAATATGCTCCATTTCCCTAAATCTTCCTCCAATTTAAATTTGTTGAGTTTCTTCTCTTAATAAAGTATGCTAATAAAATTCATGGTAATAGCAGTATATGTTTCACTTGTCAGGGAATTACCTTCCTATAATACCCCCCATGATGTGACATTACTTTTTCTCCCATTCTGTACTCCTCATTTTATGGTGCCAAGTTTCATTTACACTTTTGTCCTCTTTATTGCTTGCTCAATCACTTTGATACCTCCATCTTATCCTTTCTTTTTTTTTGTTCTCAGTATTCTAAAATCTGTGGATGCTCGTGTTGGCATCACAGCTGTGTAGATGAACCTGCTTGCAAAGTCTTGTGCTGTTCAGAGGAGTCTGTCTCCCCCTGGCATTACTCGTGCCACTGTTCTTGAGAACAGCTTTGGAGCTTTTTACTTCTTCTGGGTGTTCTCCTTTCCTCTTCCATTGTTGGTCACAGCTCTGCAGCCATCACTCACTCCCTGCTTATTCTGGTATCTTCTGGTAACTTCTGGTGCCAGTGTTACCTTTTTTCCCTTAAAAAAGTCTGTAACGTTAAATTTCTGAGTTATTCAAAAGGCCATATATGAACACCTGCATCTGTTATTCAGAACCCCCTTCTTCTTTTATGCTAGAGCCTAGAAACTCTTTTATAATTCAGTAATAATTTAGAACCTTCAGTTTGTTCAGAGGGGGGTTTTTGCCTACTCGCATTTCTCTCCCAACTGTCATATACTTAATTGTGCAGAGCCCTGCAGTGCAAGGAGCTACAGACTTGTTGGAATAAATTACAGTATCTCTTTCCCTCTTTGCTATCTCTATCTTCATGCACTGGCCTCCCTGTGCAATATGTTTGAAGTGGTTCTTTGTGTAGAATAGATTTTTACTAGCACACAAATCTTTTTTCTCCAATCCTTTTCGCCAATCCTTTATCTGAGAGTATTACTGGATAGTTATTGTCTTTTTACCTTTAAGGAGGTGCTAATTCAATTTTTTAAAGTTTTATTTTGATTTATGCCACTTATTATGCTCCCACATGTACTTTTTATTTGTGTTCCCTGTTGTCTGCAAGTTCTGTCCTCTAGAGCAGTAGTTGGTGTGCCTGTGAGTTTCCTACTCACTAAAAAGTATTTGTAACATGGATGTCCCAGAACCCCTGCACGATTCAGGATGGAACCTGAAGGTCTCTAGCCTGAGGCTCAAAGCAGGGTCAATTCAGGGGCCACCAGGCTGCTCAGGACTTTATCCAGATTGATCTTCAAAACCTGGGACAGCACAACTTCCCCAGGCAACCTGCTCCAATGCTTGACTGTTGTAGTGGTAAAAGATTTTCCTTCTATCTAGATAAAATGGCTCAATTGGTTTTTTTTTCTAGAAATGCTCTGGAATAATGTATTTTCTGCTACTTGATACTTTGTGATTCAGACAAATAATTGCTTATTGATACTCAATTCTCTGCTTATTTACAATGCTGTGCTGTGGCTAGGTAAAAAGAATTTAGTTTTAGTTTTGACAGTCCTATTTTTCTCGTCTTGTTAAAGTTATACCAGTCTTCATTTATTTATGTTATTTTCCTGCTATAAAAAGTGTGTGATATAACTCTACAGTAAACCTCCCTCTGCAGCTTTGTAATTATCCAGGCCTACAGTACAATATTTTATCAGCTTTACGCAACAGCAAGTTCTAAAAGTAATCAGTTTCAGTCCATTGTTTTAGATTAGATCATCACAACTGAAATGCCAGGAAGTTACTCTGTTCTGGACCTTTGCTTATTTGCTGTATGTTTGTGATATCAAGAATTTCTCACCTAGTACCTGGTTTCACATTAAATTCTGTATTTAGGCAAAAAACGTAAAGGAAGAGCTGGAAGTGATGGGATTACTAATGGCCACAAAGATGTGCAAAGCACTTCAAAAATCTTGACAGTTTACAGAAATATGATGTTTAACCTGCTGTGCTGCCTCATATCAGAGCATTTAACAGAATTCAGTCACGGGAGTGCCAGAAACAATAGGATTCACCAGCAGTTTATCCAACTCTTTAAAATCTTTTGGGTCCTGCATGAGAGAATTGGAAATTGTTTACTACAGCTCCCATAATGCAGTCTCCTTTTCAAAGAACCATAGTAAAATAGTTACAGACTTCAGAGAATGCCATCAAAATAAGGTCTGGCTTTAACTAAACAACTTCAACACACTTTGTTCCATAAGTGCTCTAATTAAGGTAAACTTCTGCAATAACCTGAGTGAGGAGCATGAACATGAAAAGTGGATTGACAGTCAGGATTGACTCCCACCTCGGCTTTGAAAATCTGTGAAAAGGGGGGTTTGATTGCTCTTAAGCTCTTTTCCTTTCTAACATTTAAATTGCTTTAGTTGCATTATATGTTCCAAATACATGAACTCTGTGAAACTTTTAATGACTTTAAAATAATTAAACTGCTTCTTTAGAAACTGTCTTTACTTTCCTCTCTTGCTTATCTTTGTGTTTTAGTGAGTATTGACCCTTTTCCATCATCTAACTAGAATCTAAAATGATATAATAATTTTCATTAACTCTATTTTTCATTTTCTTTAGCAAATGATTACACATTAAGTTATTTTATTTACTAAGAAGCCTGAATGCTACCGTGTGAGATTTTTTAGTTAGCTGAACAGCAAAAAAATTATCACAGAAGATCTTTCCCTTTTAGAAACCAAAGGTAACCTTTTGTGCTTTTAACATTGTTTGTTAGGTTTGTTGCTTGTGGGATTCTTTAATTTTCTTCCTGCAATTTGTTAGAAATATCTGGTAAAATAACACTGCCATGTTTGATCATGCCTGACCCATTTATTTGGGAACAGCCCAGAGGGATCTGTCAGAGGCCAGAGTTGCCCTCCAGAGCTGTGACTCCACCTGGTTTCATGGAAAGGTGAGCAGGTGCTGGAGCACAGGTGAGAACAGAAGCAGGGTTGCAGGAGAGCATGAATCCACTGAAGGACTGATGGCAAGAAACAGAGAATTTGGGCCATAATTTTGCTTTCTTGACCAGGAAGAGGTCTATGTCCTTTAAAGAATTTGATTCTGCTGCGCTCCTGGATATTAACGTGAGATTTCTCTTGTGCAGTGCGATAAAATTTGTGGTTGCAAACTGATTTGAAAGTGTTTGTATGGTTAGTGATCAAAAGTAATTTCAAATAACGTAATAATTCTCATTAACAAGTTGACAGAATTGTATCAGAAATGAATATAAGTGATTAACAAATATGAAAACCACATTTTTGTATCCCAGGTGCCGCAATAGATGCTGACCTACAGTTCTAATAATAATTCCCAAGAAATAATGTAATTGTGATTTCTTTGTGTAATCTGGTATTCACATCTTTCCATCATTGCATCTGTCAAAGATTTGTTTTACACTGTGGGGGATTGAAAGATAGATGCCAACAAATGCCCCTGTATCTTATGAGAAATTGTTAAGTGACTAAATGTATAAATGCATTACTGTATAAGATAAAACAAATCTTAATTCATGACAGAAAATCTCAGAGGAATCAGTTCTAAAATCCAAAGTTCCATGAACAGAAATACAGCTCAAGAGTTGTAAATGGAAAATCAACTGATCTTGCAAATTCCTTTTGTCTATATGGATATCTAAACATGCTGTCCAGTGTATAGTTTCCTCCTTTATTTCTGTAATCCTTTCTAGTTTTCTGTTTTCACTAAAGCATCTGCACACACATTTAATTAAAGTAACTTTTTTTTCCATTTATGTTATGCACCAACACTCAGCTTCTAATTCGTTACACTCTAACTTACTGATCTAATGATATGTTGTGTAATGATCCATCTCACTTTGTCCGGGCACATTTATAGCAATGTATGAAATTAATGTTCCTTTTCTTAAGACTGCTGTTATATGGACCATCATGTTGTGGGTGCTCTGCTGCTTGGGTTTTGTTTTTTTTTTGTGGAACAGAAAGCAGAAAGAAACAACTTTAGGTCGTCTACTACTAGGAAGTATTGCAGATGGAAATTCTTACTGTTTCTTACTGTAAATTGAATCATTCTTGGTTAATAAGTTTGTTACTACTCTAAAAATCCAAAGTACCACACAGGTAAGGAGTAATGCAGTTCATTGGTTTAGTGTCACTGAATGAGAGGACCTGGGCTCCTGAGATGAAGCAGCCAAACTCTGCATTAGGGAGAGCAAAGTCTGTGTGAGAAGTGCTTTGGCAGCCGTGCTCGTGTTCCTCTGTCTGCCTGCAGAGGCACGAGTGCTGTGCTCAGGAGCTCAGCTGAGCTCACCCACTGGCCACACACATCAGGGTCTGTTCTGCCTTGTTTGTCTCAGATAGGGATAAATAAACAACTGAAGCTGTGTCCAAACCACAGGGGTACCTTTATGAAATAATCAAATGCCACTTATGTTTAGCTGTTAGTGTTGCACTTGGTGTTTTCAAGAGCATTTACTATGAATACAGTGAAGAACTAATGTTCTGTTGTTCAAAATACTGTGTATGAAGTGTCTGAGCCCTTCTCTTTGCTGCTGTGCCTTTCAGCACCTACTGCTAAATTGCAGCTTTTTAGGGAGGAGACAAGTAGTGTCTGAAAAACACTCATATCTGCTGGATTGCTTCCCAGTGCTGTTTGCTCAGCACGGAGCGCCGTGCATCGGGGCTGTAAAATGCTGTCAGCCCTCCTGTTGACCCATGTTTTTGTGCCAAATTGTTTAAGACAGAAGCTGATGTAGGCAGGAAAGGTGAAATTAAAAACAGGGGAAAGTCCAGCGCCTCTTGAAGAAAACAAGGTGAAACCCCTGCAATTGTTGGTCAGCGTGATCAGCTGGAAAAGGCAGCAGTGATCCCATCAAACACTGTGATTCTGTTCTGTAGAGGAAAAGGGGTTGTGTCCTGTTGTTACCCTGAAAGCCAAGTCTGGGAATGGTGGTTCTCATGGCAAAAGTGAAGCCAGGAGTTTTGCTGAGGAGACAAATCACTGAGTGCTGCAGCTGAGTCAGAAAATGAGTGTTGGTCTGGGAGAAACATCAATAAAATGTGCCCTGTGGATCAGGAGAGGGGTGAAGGTTGTTCCAGTGTGGCTGAGACCTAGGATGCCATGAACTGCTGCTGCTTTTGCAGATGTGAGAAGTGGTTTTTTCTGGCTGTTGTGTGCGTGACATGGGATGTGTGACTCACAGTTCATGGCTCTGTACACTGCCTAGTAAATGTACCATGGCAAAGTTTCCCACTGGGGTTTTATTAATTTTGCTTCTCATGCGATCAAGTGTTCCTTGTCTATATTTTTATTGACATTTCTATTTTTCAAAATGAACTCATCTTTGTTCCTTATTTAATTTCTGTGACATTATGCTTTTTTTTTTAAATTAGTTCAGTTAATCCAGTCTGCCCTGGTAAAACTCCTGTATACCCTCATGTACTAATGATTGAACACAGTCTAAGTGTATCCTTATTTGGGGGTGTTTTAAGGGATAATTGTGCTGAAAGTCTACTAGAAGAATGTATGGAGTTTTAACAGACATGTTTATTGTGTCATATAATTCAGTGATAAGAGCAGTCCAATTTTAAGGGTCAATGTAAAATTAATCTTCTCCCTGTCTTCCACAGAAAATAGCTGATGTTTTTTATGTTTTGGTATGTCACACATTGCCTGTTTCAACAACAGCAGATGATAGGGCACTGACCCCAAGCCCTTACCAAAGTAAAATTTGCAAGCTGAAGTTGAATCAGAGTTGGTTTCCTTATGGAAAAAATACAGTATATAAAAGATTCAGCACTGTAAAAGAAGTTATCATAGAGAAGATATTAGGAAACCATTTCTCTGCTTATCCATCACTGGTGAGTTGTAGGGTGAAAGCAAGGCTGTGGCACTTAGAGCCACTACTTGCAGCACGAAGGAATGAAGCAACATCCAAAAGAATAACTACAGAAGAGAAATGTGCATTTATTGTCTCGATGAAGTGAATGAATCCTGCTAATAAGTGCCATGAACTTTCTCTGTACAGAGATGTGCATCTCCACAGAAAGCAGTGTGGATTTAATAGGAAGTTTTTGCTGTTGACTTTGAGAGAAGGCTTGGAAAATACTCACTTCAACAGAGCTATGCTTGCTTATTCCCTTTGAGGACCTGTCCCTATTATTTTAATTAAAAAGCAGCAGACAAAATCTGATCATACAGAGCCTTCTCCAAACCAAACCCAAAGTTAAAATGAATTCTTTGTGCTCAGTGTAAAACTGAATTTAGCAAACATGTCATGTAACCAGACCTTGTGCAGCATGCTCTGAAAGGCTGTGTCATGGGAAAAGCAAAGGAAGCAATTGCAAAATTCACTTTTCCTTTTTATTGCCAGAACCATGCCAGAAATGTTGTTAGGGAGCAACATTTAATTAAACCGTTATCAACTTAACTTTGGGGTATTTCATAATCTCACCCTTGGCACTCTCTTTTTATTAGGAAAAGGCTTAAGTGACTATGAAATATAATGAAAGGCCGTGGGGAGGGCTTGCACACCACAAAGCTGCTAATCCATTGGAGACTTTTGTGGGAAGTGAGCATTTTCCAACAGCAATGCAGAGCTTTGAAGGTTATCAGGACCTTTTTATCTTCTAGTCAGCTTTCTCTGAACTTGAAACTCTATCTGTGTGAAGTACATCCCAGCAAATACCTGCTGAGCTTGAGGTGGAAAGACTAATGTACTGCTGCTTTTCCTCCAATGTTTTAGACCCTTCTGGCTGTTTATTTGCTTTATGTGGCGTGTGGGAGCCTGAGTGAGAGTCCAGGACATCAAGCACAACACACACTCAGTGCTCCAGAGGGCTGACTGTGCAAAGTGTTAGGTGGTGTTCAGACACTGCGGGTTTGACAGTGCAAATATAGAGATATATACCTGCCTTGACCTCAAAGTAAAATAAAAGATCCAGACAGATCCAGTAATAGCAGGAGTGCAATATTTTCCTCTCAGGTTTGTTGTTTTTAAGTAAGAATCTGATCAACTGGGAGCAAGAACAGTGCCTGCAGTTCATTTTCATATTTTATTTCCTATAATTTACTCTTTTTATTCAGCATGGAAGTGTCTTAGCTGTAACTAGAAACAGGGTGTCTGAGAAAATACTGGCTGACTTTGGCATTTGTACTCAGTCTCTTTTGTTAAGCCTTGCACACAGTAAGGAGAACAGTTTGCTTTGTGAAGGAACAAATAAGCCCCAAGAGCATCTGAGATGATATAATTACTTGAAAGGAAGTTAACACATAATTTTTCAAAAAGCCTGTTGGCAGAATTTGGAGTTTCCACTGCTGAACAGAGCTCCTTTGGTTTGAGTCTTGCCATTCCTAACCACACACTCCCAGTGATCACTCTGGGAGCTGCCATCTCTCAGTGTTTAGTTAAACATGCCCGTGTCAGGCACTTTAATTCAGATTTAAGTGACAGCAGTATTGGGCTGTCCCCAGCCTCATTCACTGGTGAATAATCATGTCATGCAAAGTCCATTACTGCCGTTCTGCATCCGTGCTGCTGGGCTTGCCCATCACTAGCAGCTAACAAAGAAGCACAACATAAATTAGCCACTTAATTTAAACCAAAATGCAGCTGGAGCATTCATTAAGCTCCTTGAAAAATCTCATCTTAACTGTCAAAGCTAAATACTTTTCACCAGTTTGCCTGTTTGCTTGTTTGTTTTTTTCTTTAACAGTGAAAAGTATTCTGGAGCTTTGACTGAAGTTTTGCATCTTAATTTTTAGGGGATTTGGGGAATTTATATTTTTTAGATTTTTGGGAATCTAAATTTTTTAGGCTTGTTTGCTTTACAGTTTTTTACTGAAGATGTAGTGTCCCAGTATGGTACAATAATTTACATAAATACCAGTTCTTTTTAACTATTGTCACTGTGCGTTCCACAGAGCTTTAAATATTGTGATCTTTATCAAATGCATTATTCATAGGATTAATATAGATACCACTTGCCCAGGCTTACTGAAAAGTTCCATAAGCCAGAGAGTGCACACCTTTCACTTGTTTCTTGTCTTGAGCCATTTCCCCCCATCAGAGGTACTGAAATCTGCCATTCAGTGGAGTTAACAGAGAACAGGTAACCCTGTGTGTGATCTGGACACTCACTGTGTCCAGACTGCTCCTACCACCAGCAACAGTTGAGTAGACATTTCAGAGAACATAATTACCCTTTTTTTTGTGTGTGTGTGTGTTTTCAAATTATCATCTCAAATCCTGGCTTCCTCTGTTGCATTCTGTTATGCCCAGTTAGCTGTTAGAAAAACCAACCTGTGATTTGTGTTTAAATATCAGAACTGGGCCAATCAGATGCCACTGCTCATGCCACCAGAATGATGTCTTAAATGAAGCTAAGTGGATAAAGTCTTAAGCAGTGCTTACCCAAAGCCCTCATTACTGAGCAGCACTCCCTGAATCATGAACTGAGTTTTGTCTGCTCCTCGGCTGAGTTCCTCCTGACTGTGTCCAGGTGGGGTAGCAGCAGGACAGTGGGAATCCCCAGGCTTGGTGCATTTATCCCTGGATGCTCTGCAGAGGAATTAATCCTGTGCCATTAACAGATCCATCTGCATGGAGACTAAACCAAGCCTTGGACTTGGCAGGTACAAAATCTGTTGCAGGGGCAGATTTTGAGACACTGAGTTTTACACTTCCGTTGATACAACTGAAGTTAATCCACTCCTTTCTTCAGTCAAATATTTTGACACTCTCTGAGTTAATCAACCTGCTCTTCAAAAAATACTGAAAAGGTCATACAAATTAATAACCAATTTGGAAAAGGGATTTGCATTTAAGAAGAAAAAGAAACAGGGAGGAGATGCATATCTTACCTTAGTGCAGTTACTGTCAAGTTAAAAATAATTAGGAGATGAGACAGTAAGTATCTCTAAATATATGTAAAGAGCAATTTTCAGTAAAATATATGAACTCAGGTTTTCCCTTGTTTTCAGTTAATATAGAGATTGGGAGTGGGAGTTCACTTTTTTTTTTCCAATTAACAGAGAGAAAAGCTATTTTATACAACCCAAATGGTTTACCATGCATTGCAGGTAAACCTGGTAAATTGATTATCTGCATCTCCCAAATAATTTCACTTGCTTATTAGTGATGATTGCTGCTCATTAGCGAAAAAAAACACCTTGTAATCAATGTGTTAACAGCACAGAAATAGCAACAAAAAGCAAAATGTCCCCAGTGTAGCATTTGTCTAAAGCTCTCCTCCCCTGGCACTTCACTTCAGCTCTGTGTTTTATTGCAGGGGAACACTGTCTACAATCCAGGCTAAAAAACCACTTTTTTTCTCATAGTATCTTTTATGTCACATGGCTGTAATTTTCTGAAATCTTTCTTTCAGTGCTGTGTTTTTCTCAGGAGAGGAAATTTTTTTGAAACATGTGAGAGTATTCGGTGGTCCAAAGAGCAGCACTTAGGCATTATTTTACATATATAAAAATACAGATGGCTGAGGAGGAAATATTTGTTGGGATTGGAATTTTTTTAGACATTTTTTCCTCTTTCACTACAGCTTCTATGGGCTGCTGAATAACAGAGCTATTGTTGATATTTGGCTATTTGATTAACATAAAAAGGCTTTTGCTTCATTTCAAGTCTGAATATTTTTGAATATTTAATACCCCTTGTATTTCATGCTGTCTTATCAAAAAAAAAAAAAAAGTTTGCATTTGATTGCATTGCTAAATCCCGTTTTTTAGAGTATGAAAAGAGTAGTTTGTGCATGTTAGGGAGGAGCAGATGGTTTTGGTTCCTATCTTGAAGAAATCTTAGAAGATTGCAGAGTTTTTCAGACAGTAGAGTTTTTCACTGAAATTATACTATGAACAGGGACAATACTGTGATACTGAGTAAACCTCTATAATAAATAAAAGTTATTATTGAGAGGAAATAAATCACATTCTATCCTGAGAAAAAGTGTCAGGGCTATGTTGACTTCATGGGTCTTAAAAGGTCCTTGTGTCCTGAGATGACTTCTGTATCAAAATGTTCCAACTTTGGTGCAAATCAAGCAAAAAGATTTAATTGAATTCATAAATGCAAGGCTAAATAGATTATATTTTCTATAAACTTCAGAATTAACCTTTATATTAGAAGTTATTGCAGTTGCTTATTAATTCCTTTCTTAAAAGACTGTAGGTTAATACACAGAAACCAGAGGTTTGAAGGAAAGATACATAGTTTCAAAACTATAAGGGGTTTTTAATGTTTCCTTAAGAGCAGCATCTCTGTGGTTTAATTAGTAGGATTCTTGTAAAAGATCCTTACAATTAAATAATAACAATTAGTTGTTGTAAGATATAAACGTGCTATTTTTCTGTACAAATAAAAGGCAGATAAGGTTATTAGAAATCTGGTTAGACATTGGTAATTTCAACACTAGGCAAAGCTCTCATTTGGAAAGGTTGAAATAAAGTTCATTTAATACTTCAAAATAAATCATTGCATTATTCCAGAGACCTGCATTCCCATGTGGAGAGCAGCAGTCAATAACAAAAGCAAGTTGTCTTTTGTTTTGTAAGCTAGCAGATAGGACATATTGATGTGAGGCAATTTAGAAGCCATTAAAAAATCAGATTATATTCTCCTGGATACCCACAAAACTTAATTTCCTTGATGCTTTGCCTTTAAAGGTATTTATAATTTAAGAGAGAAACACCAGTAATGTTAGAGAAGCAGGTAAGGTACAGTAGGGTGTCATGTTGGACCAGTGCATGCCTTGAACACTCATGTGTACATGAGCTGCTTGATCCATGTTTGGGAGTTTGCTTAGAAAAAGAATGAGCTTCTGTTTTGTTTTGTTTTAAGAGAGAGGTTTTGCATCATGGTTTATTTTGTTTCTGCTAAACCTGAGAGGCTTTACAGGTACTAAAATATTTTGTTCCCCTGGAAAAACCCAGTGGCTTTTTGGACTACTGACTTTCTGAGGAAATGCACTGCTTGTCTTGACTGTACTGTGGATGAGCTTTCTTCCTGAACACTTGTTTCATCACCTAAACTTGGTCTAATTATTAGTCATGGAATATTGCCAGAGGAGATTTATCTCACAGGAACGTGAGAAAGGCTGACTCAGAGAGGCACGTGTGTCTGCATAAAAACCTGGTAATGCCTGCTGCAAAAATCCTGGAGTTTAGCCCATGGTGGGTAGCTCCAGTCAGTCTCTAACACAAGGTAATGTTTGTCCATGCTGTGTGCATGTCATCCAGCATCTCTCCTTTGATAGCACACTGAAGTTTACTCAAGGGGCAGACATGCAAGCAGAGGTGTGTTGCATGTCAGCATTGTAAGAATGGCCAGCATGTGTGTGGGAAGCTCTCAGAAATCATGTCTTCTCCATTTCTTCAAATCCTTCCTTCTTACCTTTACTCATTTCGTCCCTCTCTCTAGCTAATTCCCTAAAATAGAGGAATACTTCCATGTGTCTCTTAATTGTTATCTAAAAATAGGCTCTGGAAGTGTACTTAAAAAAAATAAATAAATAAGGCAGCAACCCCAAATGCCTCGAGACAGATATTTAAACTTTGAGCCTTTCTTTATCTCAGATGTTTCTGCTCCATTATTCATAGGAGAGGGCTTTATATCACTTGTACCTAGCCAGCCACAAACTTGTTCTGTCAGTTTCAGCCCATTTCATATTAAAGATTAATTAACAAGATCTGACTTTTCTTTAACCACTGTGCAAGCTTTGGGGAAAATCCAAGCATGTGTTTGCAATTGCAACACAGAGACCACACGAACCTAAACAAGGTAACTGAGATAGCAATAGGATTCAGAAAAATTGACACAGACTTTCAAAACACCCTGATGGGAGGATGATTTCACTCTTCTATTTCCTTTCCCAGAACTCTGGAAAAGTTACCTGATGGTGATCCCAACATCAAGCTAGAACTCATAAAAGGGAGAAGTTTGATCCTGGAGAGTGTTTCACATATCTTTGTGCTATTGGGAGTTCATTGTAAAGTTTTGGAAATGAATTTTTCAGAGATTCTTTCAGAAGCATTTCCAAAGTTCCTTTTCTGCTTCTGGGTTGTGGCTATTCTCCGCCTGGTGGGGAAATGATGACAGCCTTCAGTGCAGTTTGTTTACCTTTCATCTGCAGGATAAAACTTAAGGACTCTTTTTGAAAAATCTCTGTATCTTTCTCAACTATTTAAAGCATTTTTTTTTCTGTCAGAAGGACTTCAGTGAGAAGAATCTGCCAATAACTCCTCTCTGTCTGGTCACAGAACTTTTGGGGCAAACTGTTCTCAATTTCATAAAAGTATTCTACTAAAAATAATTTGAATTCTTTTCAATGATTTGGCCTTGGTAACCATAAATAGGTTTTGGATATCATTTTTTTTTAGTGTTCATACTGGTCTTTATTAAAATAATGTGATAAATCTGATAGTAAGCTACAATGTACTGCAGGAGTTACCCCTAAATTATTTCCTAGTGACTGGCTTATGCTTTTGAGTCCACTGAAGCAAAAATGTACACTTGAACACAGTCACTTACTGAAGTTCAACATCCCATAAATGGCCTCAATGACTGGATGAATTTGGAGACATTCACAGCATTTGATGGAGATGTCAGTCATGGTTCTCTCTGTAAATTCAACGAATACAGATCAGAAATCATTGCAGGATGTAGTTTGGCTCATAAAGGTGTGAAAATTTGAGCTGATTCCAGAATACCTGGAGTATTTTGTTGTTTTTGTGAAAAGGTTAAACATAAAAAAGTTTAGGGGAGGAATGACATAATTCCATTATGAGACAGAAAATAATAAAACATGGAGCAGGAAACAGGTGAGCATAAAACCACCGTGTATTCAGAGAGCATCCTGGCCAGCATTTCTGATTCCTTGCAGAATGTCTGGTTAGAGGATTCACAAGCCTCTGCCTGGGAAAACATCTCCTTTAGGCAAATACTGCAGTTGCCTTTGTGAAAATGCTCTCAGTGAGCTGAAATCTGTTGTTTCCCAATAGGCATGATCAATGACAGCTTTGCCTAATTGGAACACATAGGTGGGAGTTGATTCTCTTGTCTGTATTTTCTAAGATCTAATTCTGCATTATTGGAACATTTGCTGTTCCTTGTGCTAGTCAACAATACCTGGAAATTGATTTTTGGTTCAATAGGAGCCAATTGAGACAAAATATGAGAGGACACCTCACACCTGAATAACAGTTCTTGTGTTTCTACTCTGTTATGACTCTTCAATTTTCTTGCACATTGCAAAGTAGACCAGAATCAGTCCCACTGTTTCTAACAATTCTTGATTTACTCTGTGCATGACTCCTCACAGGTGGATTTTGCAAATTAATCCTTCCAAAAATACTTAAATGTTTTCAACTCAAAAATTAGTCTAAACAAGATGGAAATACCCAATAAGATTTAATAAAAGCTGCAAGAAGAATTGGGATTTGAGGCATGTCAGTCTGGAAGGTTCTTGAATAGGGCTCCCATACTATTACCATAGTATAAACACATATTTATACATATTTCTGATAAACATCACATATACAAACAAAACTGGTTTACAGGAAAAGATAGCTGAGATTGGGTGTCTCACTGTTGCTAGCAACTGAGGAATCTGTAAATCCTTAACTTCTTAGGAACATTTTATTAAGTTCATTTATCTTAGTTCATAGCTACCACTTTTGCATATCACCTCTGCATTCTCTGACAATATTGTTAAAAATGAAATTGATGGTAGCAATATGTAGGCAGCTTGAAGAATCATGTTGTTTTCTGATTGTTTCTTAGAGTGGATATAAGATTTATACCTCTAAGATGATGAGTAGAAAGGGGTCATCCGAAGGAATCTCCTCTCAGAGAGGCAAAACAAATAGGAGCTGTCAAAGAGGATTTATGAAGAGCAATGTGGAATTGCAGTATGTTTTCTTTGGCTTTTGCAACACCTGACAGCAAAGGAAAACTTCAAAGACAGTTAAGAGGTGCAGAGACTTTACCAAAATGCCTTCTTGATAATTTTGCAAACTGTATTTTTCCTGAATTGATGACATAACTCTCTAAAGCTGCTGGAAAATATGAAAGTAACTCATTTTAAAGTAAGTAACTTCAGATGTAGGGGAGAGAACAACAACTTAGAGCCAGAGGCAGCAGGTTGGCCAGCCTTTTTGTGTGGAATTTCTGTTGGGACCATGAAGACATCCCCGTGAACTCTCACACTTTGTCCTCGGCTTGGGACTGTCCATGGCCTTGGGATCATCCTCAGCCTTGGGATTGTCCATGGCCTTGGGATTGTCCTTGGCCTTGGGATTGTCCACGGCCTTGGGATCATCCTCAGCCTTGGGATCATCCTCAGCCTTGGGATTGTCCATGGCCTTGGGATTGTCCACGGCCTTGGGATTGTCCTCAGTCTTGGGATTGTCCATAACCTTGGGATTGTCCAATGGCCCTGGGACTGTCCACGGCCTTGGGATCATCCTCAGCCTTGGGATTGTCCTTGGCCTTGGGATTGTCCACAGCCTTGGGATTGTCCACGGCCTTGGGATTGTCCTCAGCCTTGGGACTGTCCATAACCTTGGGATTGTCCCTGGCCTTGGTCTGGAATCAGCACAGTCTCGTGCAGTGTGCTGTTTGGTGCTCTTTCACCTCCTGCTTTCTGGCCAGGGCAGTGCAGCACTGTTGCCTCCTGCCCTGCTGTCAGCCTGCCCTCGGTCTCTCAGTGCCACCCGAGCTCTCCAAAATGTGTCTCACCCAGGCAGGAAGGAAAACTGGGTCACAGGCAAGCCCAAGTGGGCCAAGCTATTGCTGTTCAGCAGCGTTTGTTTGAGTTGTTCTCTTCAGGTCTTTTCAAGCTTGTTCCTCTCATTAAGCTGTCCTCAGAGCTGTGGTGTTTCTGCAGTGTTTGTTCAGGGCTCAGGACCCACAGCTATGAGCTGTCCATCACCACTGCCACAGAAAGCAGTGTGAATATCTTTAAAAGACGTGAGGCTGAGGGTTGCAGAAAGGGCTGTTGTGTAAAGCATGAGTCAGGAAAACACTTGGCCATTACTGCTTGGCAAAGTGAGCTTTGTGCTAATATGTTGTGATGAACCAGAGGCAGTGCTTGCTTCTGGCATGGTATTTCCATTTGCAGTTTTTTAGATAAAAATCAGGACCAGAAATGTTACAAAGCCATCAGAAGCTGCCCTGTGCTGTCGGAATCACTATTGAGTATGACAGCTTCTGGCTTGTAAGACCCACCCAGGCAGTCTGTGTGGAAATGGTTATTACTGGTGCCACCAGACAGGCTTTTGTTGAGAAGGTTTGACATTTGTGTCATCTGTCCTTCAGTTTACCCTGGAGTGACTGTGTAAAGCTGCTGCCTTTCATGCAGTCAGGAAATAATTCAGGAGCTCCACAGTCAACTGGTTGAGTGCCAGAAACCTCCAGTGATTGTCCTGCTCTGTTCTGCACTGGTGTGATGTGTGCAGATTTGGGCACCACAGTATAAAAGAGACATAAAACTATTGGAGTGTGCAAATGGTGAAGGGCTTGAGGGGAGGCTGTGTGAGGAGAGGCTGAGGGCACTTGGTGTGTTCAGCCTGGACAGGAGGAGGCTGAGGGGAGACCTCAGTGCAGTCACAGCTTCCTCTGAGGGAAGAGCAGGGACAGGCTCTGATCTCTGCTCTGTGGGGAAGGGACAGGAGCTGAGGGAATGGCCTGAAGCTGTGCCAGGGGAGGCTGGGGTTGGATGGCAGGAAAAGGTTCTTCCCCCAGAGGGTGGCTGGGCAGTGGAACAGGCTCCAGGGCAGTGGTGACAGCAGCAAGGCTGGCTGAGCTCAGGGAGCATTTGGACAGTGCCCTTGGGCACAGGGTGTGACTCTTGGGATGGTTCTATGCAGGGCCAGGGGTTGGACTTGCTGATCCTTGTGGATCCTTTGCAGCTCAGGATGTTCTGTGATTCTGTGATTCCACAAGTGGACACTGCAAGGGCCCACTGGGCAGCCTGGCCCAGCACCCAGCTGTCCTCATGGGAAGAGGTTCTTCCCACACCCAGTGGGAAACTTGTTTTAATTATTGTTTGTTTTGTCCTTCTGTCCTGTACTGCTGGCCCCATCTTCTCAATTACCACCTCAGGGTCAGAGATAATTTGTTATTTATTTTATTTTTTGAGTCACTTTTAGCTTTAAAGTCATTTTGTGTGTCTTTCTGAAAAATGCTTTTCCTATTGCTGCATTTAATTTCTTATTATTCCATAGATTATAAGAAATTATATTGCACTGTACGGTTTGATATAACTATGCATCCTTTGGAAGTGGCAAGTTTATGGATTTTTTCTGACATTTACTGTGCTTCCCTCTTGAAAAGAGAATCAGCCCATGTAAGGGATTTTGAAATTTAAAGTACCATTGATAAAAAAAAATATATGTTTTTAGTAAAGGAGAGAGTGGCCAAAGTTTATCTTTTCCTAAAGGAGAGTGCAGTGTTTACTTAGTTTGTACATGTACCTGCTTGCCTTTAGACATGTGTTTGTATCCCTTTGAGCTGCAATTTGCAAATGTTTAAAATCCACCTAAATACATTAATACAGAGAGATTGGACTATATCTTGGGCTTCATTTATATCAGTTGGGAGGCAAGGATGAGGAGTACAAGAACAATTCTTGTGTTCTCAAGCACTGTAAGAACTTCCTTTTACCTAGGAGCACCACTGGGGTGTATTATTGATGTCATGCAGTGTCTAAAGTTGCTGAAGATGGAGGTGCCCTCGTTGAGTCGTGCTGAAGCCCAGGCTGTGGTGAGGCTCACAGCAGCAGTGGCAGCAGTCACACACCCAGACAAGCTGGCATTGGAGCAGCTGAGCTTTGGCAGCTGCTCCCAGGCTGCAGCCCCTGCCAAGCTCCTGCAGCAGCTCCCTCCCCGTGGGTGAGTGCTGGAGCACACTGCTAGACACTCTGTGGGCTGAGGGCTCCTCTGTGCCTTGGCACTGCTGCTCTGCAGGAGACTGAGCACTGCCAGTGCTCAGGATGAACGACTGCAGGTCATCCCTCCCGCTGGCAAAAGGACTGGAGGGCTAAAGCGAGAGGGGAGCTGCTTACAGTCACCACATTTACTTTTCTCTCTCTGCCAGCACAGTCTGGTTTCCTCTCTGATCGTTTGTCCAGCCTAGACCTGAGTGCTGCAGTCACATGGTGAGCAAACATGCACTTTCTGTGCTGGGGACCTGAGTGGAGGGGATGTTTTGTGACAAGGGGAGGGGAACCCAGTGCGCCTGTAGAGGTGAGGGACAGAGCACACCAAGCCAGATCTGTCTCTAAGGTCCACTGGCTGTGGAGTAGGCAGGGAAGATCAGCAAAACTAGAAATGTGCACAGAAGTGTGCAGTCCTTCAGTCCTGCACACAGCTGGGAGCTGTGAGTGGAGAGGCTCTGAGGGGAGCACAGACTGACCCAGCTCCGTGTGAAGGACGCTCTGTCAGTCTCTCCTTTTGTCACATCCATCCTGAACGCTGCCTTGTGGGAAGGTGAGGCTTGGAACAAAAGAAGGCAGTGCATAAATACGTAGTCCTGTGCCTGCAGAGTCTTGTTCAGTAGTCTTTCAGCGGGAACACAGTGTCCCTTGTCACATCTTTCTGTATCTGACTAAGCCCTTGTCCTTACCCTCTGAGTCCTCACCCTCCAGAGCCCTCCAGGCAGAACATCACATTGCTGTTTAAGTGGATGAAAAGCAAAAGATGCTTCAAGTTATTAACCATCATTTTCTGTGGTTTTGCTGTCACTGCTCTCACCACATTTTTGTAAAAAAATCTATAAATGCACCCTGGTTCAAACAGTAGCAGTCAAAAGAAACGGCACTTAATTATGATACTGCTTGACTTGCTGCGAGCTCCTGACAATGTAGCCATCAGCAATAACTGTCAAATACACTTTGGCAGCTCTGAGGTTAGCTTGAGGTTTGAGTGGAATGTTCAATACCAGCAACTGAGCAAGATACTGGGAGAAATTCCTGTGACAGGGCTTTGTTGATAGGAGCAGTGCAAGTTCTGAGATCAAATAAAACATCAGCTGGGAAATTAAGATGTTATTATATTATATGTTAGTGATGCTTAGGATCTTAGGAATAACAACCCTCATCAGCTAAGGAATTATTAAAGCAGAATTAAAGAAAGCTGCTGTTTATAAAGCCATAATATTTTATGTAATAAACTTCTCAGAAACTACCTTTATGGAGTTACATATGAAACGATTTGTCACCCAAAGCTTATTGCACTTAATGGTCTTTGGATTTATCCCTATATATATATGTATACATCCTAAAAGAACCTTGATAAACTCCACAGTAGCTCATGCAGGATGTTTGTATCTAAATATCCTTCTCTCTGGTTCCTCCAGTTGCCAGCACAAAGTATGGCTGAACGAGGGCCTCAGGAGAGCTGGAAAGCTCAGCTCAGCATGGATTTTGCAGAAACAGAAGGTCATAGTGTAAGAAGAATAAAGGCAGAATAAAAGTTCCATTTTGAAAGATTTTTTTTTCATACTGATGGTGGGAGAAATATATGATAGGAAAGACATTTCAAAAGTGCAGAACTGTGTGTGGTTGTAAGATTTAGAATAAAAAATAAGGACTAGGAGGGAAGGTGACAGAATCAAAGATGTAGAGAAGCGCCAAAAAGCAGCCAAAAATTAAGATAGGAAAAAGGAGTGAGTCATCGTTCTGGAGCAGAATACTACTCCATTTCTCACACACACACACACTTCAGGCTCTTGTACAGAATTGTGGAGCTCACATGTTCTGTCAGAGAGGGAGCAAGAGAATCTGCTGGAGGCAGTCCTGTGCCACGATGATCCTGCCTCAGCAGGGAGGTTGGACCAGGTGAACCCACCAGTGATCCCTTCTAGCCTTACCAGTTCCATGAATAATATTCTCTGTGGGAAATCTGTGGTTTCAAAGGTCTCTAGGACCTGGCAAATAATTGGTATCCTGCAAGAATGTATATGGAAACCCAAGCACTGGGAAAAAAACATCACCAAAACAAAATCCTTCTGGAAAAAATGTTATGTAGTTAAAAAAACAAATCACCATATGGTTGTAATATTTTTCAGTCTTGAAGCTTTTGTTATTTATGCTTTGAAGCTTTTTTGCATCCCTAAGGCCTGTAGTGGAAAGTGGAGATGCTTAGAGCAGTGATTTTCAGTCAGCAAAAGCAACATAAAGAGTAAGACTTAGTAGATCAAGTAGATGAAGTTTCAGGTATTAACTCAGAGGTACTTAGCAGGCAGTGGGTTTGAGTGAAAGTTCAGTAGTGTTGTGCATTACCTAGCACCAACTGCAACATCAGGGAGTTAGCACAATTCTCATACTGAATCCAAAATACAGCACTGCCAGCCACTAGGCAGAAAACCAACTCTGTCCCAGGCAAGACCAGCAGCTCTTAGTTCTATTGGTTCAGTACTGAGGCACTAGCAGGCAAGGGTGCTGGAAAGGGGCTTTGCACCACCTAAACGTGCAGAGCACTGAAGAGGTTTAAAAACCCTCCTGCTGTTCCACTGGAGTTTTCTTTCAGTGTGCTTTTGCAGTTGGTTTCTTTGGTATTACTCCATTGCCATACATTTCCTGGTGGCTGCATGGGTCACTGCTGCTGCTGCTGTCCCATCCATGGTGGATTCTCCCTGCTCCCCTCCTTCACTGTGCCAGGAAAAGCACTCACACAGCACAGGGTTCTCTTGCACACTGAGAGGGGATGTTGGGCTGTAAAGGTTTTTCCCAGTGGAAGAATAAGAGAGCAAATTGTGCTGCCTCATTGTGCTGTAAAGGTTTGGCTGTTTGTACTCACTGGTGTCTAATCCCTCTTGCTGTCCTCAGTCCCTATTTGATCTTCATTTTTGGTAACAAGGGCAGAGCTTTGTGTGTTCAGAAAGCAGGACCTGCTAGGCTGTCTTGGGGCTAAATGCTGATGGCTCATGGAGTTATAGCTGAGCTGGGTGTGTCTGGCTTAGGGACAAGTGTCATTTTTGGCCTGTGCCCTTCTGTACTGAGCAACACTTGACAAAACCCCAAAGGTGCTCTGGGGGTGCAAGCCCCTCCATTTTAGACATGGTGTGGTGTTTTGGGGGGAAGGAAGGGGAAGTTTCTTTGCAAATGCCTGGTGCTTCCCTGTTTTTCTGCCAAAACTGCTCATTGCCTTTCTCTACTACAGCTCAGTTGCTGGAGTACCACAGCATCCAGGGCCAAGTGCAGTCCTTATTGGCCAGGAGGATCTTGCACAAATCTTTAGCTTTATATCTCAAACCTCCAAGCTTTCACATGTGATCAGGGCAAGAGTGCATCTTGTTTGGGTCTAACCGTTTGGCCCATCATTTCACATCCTGTTGCTATGATCCTGTTTCTTCAGTGCCCTGATGCATTTTAGTAGACATGTCCTCAACAGTGGCCTAATGTAAAATAGAAATGAAATGTTTCATCTCTTTTAGTGCTTTTTTTCTCTCCACCAGCTATCAAGTTTCTCTCCTGTGGGACTGCTGCTCCTTAGGGGGCTCTTTCTTAGCTCCTTATCCCTTTCACACATCAGCAAAAGTGGAGGCAGCCATCAGGCAGAAAGATTACTGCCAGAGGATCACAGTCTTAGACAGCTTTACCCTTTTATCATAAGTTTCTTTCAGTGTGCTCATTGTCTAAAATATCACCACAGATTTTTAGCTGTCAGCCTCTATTACCCAGATAATTTTTTTCCCCTTATGTCCACACCAAAAATTAAGTTTGGAGAGGGAGGAAGAATGGCCTTCATATTTATCGTTCTCTTATGCTTAGAAAACTAAAGTTTAAACACGTATGTTTGATAAAAAGAAAGGTTCATATGTAATTTTATTTTTTTTTTAGTATATAGTAGAAATCTTACAGGCTGGTGTACTGGGTGTATTTTTGCAACAGTAGGAAGTCTTGGAGAAACCTAGAATTGCTGTAATAAATTCTAAAATGGAATCGTTCAGCAAGGAAAAGCAGCGCTCGCACACAGAGGACTGATGAGATTTAGGTACCAAATTTGGTTAGTGACTGACCTTATCCATCTTGGAAATAAAATGAAAATAGATAAAGTTTGTGTATGGATTGGTTTCACTTACTTGTAAATTGTCAATACAAAAGAACTTGTAACAAGAATTTTTCTTAAAATGAAAAAGTTACCTCTTATCCCTTAGGTTCCTGTGGGGGTGTTGCAAGCCTAAAATTTAATGAATATGTTGCTTAGATAGAGCTTTGAGAGTTTGTTGAATTTGAGTTCTGGAATTAGCTTGCACAAATCCCAAATTACCTGCAGATAAACAGAAAAGATAGTTTCTTAGGGTACCCAAGTTAAAATTAATTTACCTTCAGAATTAACATCTTGCTGTTTAAAACTGCTAATCAGATTTTCACTTTATAACAAGTAGTACTTACTAAGAATATTGGCACCCTCACTCCTGCTGTAGCCATAGACAACACAAGACCTGTGTAAGGTTTTACCTTTTTCTTTTTTTCAGATAACTCTTCAGCATTTGGCTCATTTTATTTCAGGATTTTTTTTTTGCTTTACTTTTTGATTGAGATTTCACCTTTTACTCGCCAAGCTAAAATTGAGAGCTCAGCCTCAGAGTTACAGCACACACCTTTACTTTCCTTTCCATGATGAGTCTGTAATGTTACACCTAATTCATTGCCTCATTTTTAATCTCACCCCAAACCAGTGCCAACATAGCGTTAATGATGTAGAATCAAGGACTCAAAACAGGTCAGTCAGGCATGTTGAACAGTCTTTCTTTCCTTTTCTGTCTTCTCTGTATGCAGGGAATGATCTCCCCAGTGTTAAATGCCAATAGTCAAACAATGTAAATATCATGCAGTTGTAATATATAATGGGCTGCATCTATTTCACTTTGCTTTCATTAAGATCCTTGTGCTGTGGACGTTCCACTAGTAACAGAAAATGATTTTGTTCATCTTTGTTACAATCAGCATTATCGAACAGTTCTTCCCAAGAGAGAACCACTATGAAAACTATGAAATGTTTTATGAACTTTTGCCAGCAGAAGTCAGCTTGCTTTGTTTCCAGTCTGAGATGGGAATCTGTGCAATTAACCTTGACTCTGTCCTCTCTGTAAACGATAGCAGATAAAAACTTCTGCGTCTGGTTTGGGGACCTAAGTGTCTTGAATCCCTATTAAAAGGGAAATTCTACCCAGACAGATGAAGGTCTTAAGGAGGAAAACTCAGTGTCTTTTAAAAGTAGCTGAGACTTAGGAAAAAACATGATATTTTATGTGAAGTAATCCATATGCTCCTAAAGATGTTGGAACAGAATTGTCTGGGGTGAGTTTATCCATTTAATATATTTGCAAAGATTTAATTCCTTTAGAGGTTAATATGTTTATGTTACTTTTTGTCATGTTAATCTCTGCAATGGAAGAGGTAATATCCTTGTGGTTACAGAAAGAACAAGGGTCTTGATTTATCCAAGGTCAAAGAAGAAATTTGTGAACTGTGCCTTGTAGCATCTCAGCCATTTCACTCTGCTTAGCACAAGCCACAGCATATGGCACAGAATCTGTACAGTAGGTTTTTGCAAGTGTAAGAATAGAGAAAACTCTTGGGAGAATGGAATGTCTGATGCTGAGGCAATCACAGATTTTGTGGAACATGCAGGCTTTTTTTATTCTCTTCATGAATTAAATTTAGACTGCTGTATATAGTTCAGTACTTCTCACACATAAATCTAAGTATATTGAGAAACATGCTTTAGCTACTGTCTTTTAACTTATGGGAATCCATATTTTATTGAAAATCTTGATTCTGTGGATGAAGTTTCCTTGTATTCCTCCTCCATTGTTGCCTGTGGGACTTTGAGGCTGCTGGACACCAAAGGCAGTTTGAGGTTCACCTCAGAAGTGAGGTTCTGGCTCTGCAGGATATTCCAGTGCAATGTGGAACTGCAGGGAAGGATGGGCAGGGCATGAAGGGAAATGCAAGGAGCATGGCAGTGAGGTCACAGCAGAGATCACAGTGCCCAATTCGGTGCCTCTGCATGGCTCAGTGTTTGCATGGGGACAAAAAAAACCCCAAAGCCTCCCTGCATTCTACTGAGGAAAAGCTGGCTCTGTGCACATGGAAGGCTGCTGGGTTTCTCATGTACCAATGACAAGATCAAGGGTTTCCCACATTTATTTACAGCATGTTGTTACTTGCAGTGATGCAGAGTGGGTCCTTTTAGGAGAAGGGAGTGAGGAAGGTAAAGGGAATGCTGGGTGCTGTTAGGGTTTGGGCTTTTGGGGCTGGCTGTAAAAATTTCAGCATTAAACTAATCTGCACGTTTATTGGTTTTCATGGGGGGTTTTCTTCATAGAGCAAAGGTTAAGTAACGCATTTGTATGGTAAATGTCGTAATTTCTCAGTTGGCTCGGTTTGAATAGTCAATAATTATTCTCTGTGATGCTTGTGACCATATTGAGATTTTATTCAAGAGCCATTGAATAATATTTTATTCAAAATATTTTATTCAAAAGCCATTGAAATAAGCACAAGGGGAAAGTTACTATTTTTGTTTGTTATTGTTTTGTATAGGTCACATGCACAATGCTGTTCTTCATATTTGAAATCCCTTTCAAAGATATTTCAACTCAAAACACACAATAGAACCAGAGGATTCAGTGATTATGGCTGGTAATGATATTGTGTATTTAGGTTCTGACAAAGCCTAACATAATCTGTTTTAATTAACTATTTTTTTTTTCCTCAGTAATATGGTTAGAGTCCTACTCAAGGACTACATTGTACCAGCATTCTTCCTTTTGTAATAAAGTCACAAAGAAGAGACCAGTTTCAGCTTATGTCCAATAAAAAAACCTACCATACCCTTTAGAAATAACAGTTATGAGGAAAATGTATCCACCCTACACTTTTTAATCCTCTAAAGATGTATATATATGCTTCAGTGGGTCTTTCCACATGCATAAAGAAAACAGGGTACAGCCTGTAAAAGTGAATTTTAAAGAGCAAGAGAATTACAAAACCCAAATCCCCAGTACCTGGAATATAATGTGTACTTTTTTTTCATCATGAACATAAATTTTAACTGTGCTGTGAGCAATGGGTCACCAGTAGTCATTTTGTGTTTTATAATAGCAGCAAAGGAGTGAGATACGCTTAGAAAATTTTGTAGCAGGTTGGAAAACAAGAAACAATCAATAACATAATTGAGAATGGACTCCACATGTAACAGGGCACACAGTGAACGGGGACTTTTCAGCCTTGCAACAGGCACCATGTTCTGTGTGAGTTTGCCTTGTCTTTGTGTTCTGAGTAGACCTTTCTTTGCATAATTTTTATTTTTTTAAAAAAAGTCTGCATCTAAACAGTTGACTGTGTTACTTTTCAGCACTGTGGTTGCATTTCTCTCAGTGGAGGTTGTGTATTTTTTGTAATTTGAATGCTTGGTGAAATTCACGTTCTGTATCTTAATCCTCAAAAGGATTATCCAGGAATATCCATGGCAGTTTATATTTTGTTTTTTAGCAGAAATATTTTCTTAGCTGCTCATTAAATGAGGAATCCTCTCCCAAGAGTATTTATTTCAACAGACTGTAATTGTGGTGATGTACTTCACAAGGAATATATGAATACATGTGAATAAAGAGAGACTTATCATTTCAGTCACACTTTGGTTTACCTTGGGAAGTGAGTTTCAGTATGTAAATACGTGAATGCACCAGCTGATGCAGATCCTTGAGCGAAGGAGAAGGAATTTGCAGTTCTTCTCTTTTCTACACTTTGAATTTCTGCAGGTTTCTGTTATGTGAGAGCCTCAGGGTTTTGCAGTGCTTGGCTGCAGCCATCTCCAGATTCAGGCCTTTCCTGATGCTCCTTGTCTGGAGAGGAGCTCAGCTGTGCTGCCTGTGCTTGGCACAAAAGTGAGGATAGGTCAAGGTAACCATGAGGGGACCCTGGAAGTTTGCAAAGACAGATTGCATTGCTGCTAGTAAGAAGGTGAATTTTAAATAAAGCCAATGCAGAAGATTAGAGAATGGAAAAATGCCCAACTGGTTATATTTAAAGACGTTTGTGACAAAAAATGGTGGAATCCAATAAATAAATACAATATTTAATGGATGTAAAAAATGAACAAAGGTGTCTAGAGAGATGGAATACAGGTAATCAATAAATATTTCTTTAAATATGCACTGTACAAAGTAAACAAAAAGGAAAGAAAATATTGATCAGCATGTGTTGGAGGTGGGTGACAGGGATTAATCTGACTACACAAAAGACTTAAATCTTCACATAGTTGTTTCAGCAAGATAATATTGTCTGGTCTCTGAATTGCTTTTATCTTGGGAAGGCTTATTCTAAAGCATCTTTAACAAGGCAGTGATCGCTATTCAGGACTGACAAAAGAGCATAGCTGCATTAAACTCGCAATTTCTCAAAAAGAAATAGCAAGAGAAAAAAATAAAGTATTTAATGAGGACTTCTGTTGAAAGAAAATCAAAAATAAGCCTATTTGCATACATTGCTTAAATCACTTTATTTTCATAAACAGATTTTTAAATTGTTATTTATATGGAATGTTTGAGTGAAACTGCAGTTCTTAACTGTGTGTGGTTTGGTTGTGGCTTAGGCAGGTGGTGGTTCCATTATTTAGTCAGAACAGGTTAACAGTTCCTGAAAAAAAGAGTTTTTGAATGAGTTTCAGTGTGATTAAGTCAACTTAAGAATTCAAATTCGTTAGATTTGTGTATTACTGTGGAAATGAAGGTTAACTGTGTTTGTACAATTGCTTTTAATAGCAAACAAACAAACAAACAAACAAACAAAAACCCAAAAAACATGTTAAACCCCAAACATTTAGTTCAGTGCCAGTAGGGATTTACTGTCTAAATCCAGTAGATCCAGATTTTGTACCTCCCAGTGAGGAACAGGCCTAAAAACTGTACTGGAATCAGTTCTAGTGCAATGCCAACAGGATTCCCTCTTGAATTACACTCTTTCCAGTTATATTTTAGACAGATGAAAAGTCTATTTGCTTCTTTTCATGGTAGTGTTTTAGAAGTACAACTTTTAGAATTTCAAATTTAAATGATGAGGCAATGTCAGCAGAAGCTGAGGACATTCTGTGTCTTAGGAATGGCTTCTGTGTCACTGTGGTGTTGCTTGTGCGAGCAAGTAGACAAGTAATTAAAAAATCAAGATTTGATACTGTAATTTTATTTTTAATATCTTGCAGAAAAAGAACTGGGACTTCCAAGAGACAAATGCTTGTGCTTAAGATTCCAAATGTTTAGTAACAGCACTGTGATATTATTCATTCTTGAAAAATTAATAATTAGTACTGATTAGGATACTGTACATAGCCTTTAGTAGTTTGCCTAGATTTACCTTGGTGTTTTTATACAATATTTGTTATGAACCTGAGAGTTACAAACTTGGAGCTGCTGCCACCTACTTGACATGTGTGCCTGGTGTTCACATGGATGGGGGTGTGCCCTGAGGAGCTCCAGCCTAGGAGGAGATGCAGGTTTGTCAGCACACAGTGCTTGCACCGTGCTTTGAAAATCCTACATGTTGGCTTTCCACCTGGAATGTGTGGAACAAAATACTGGTTTGTATGTTTGGGCAAACTGATCTTAAAAAATAGCAATCTGCTTGGCATGTTAGCACTTAGAACTGAAAACCACTAGAAAAGTGGTTGAAATAATTAACATAAAATATAACACTTAAGGAGCTGCTGAATTAAATGTGTGAATCTCCAGTTGCTTATCAGCTCCTGTCTGCTGTCATGAATGAGTGTTTCCTCTTATTTCCTTAGCTTTTGTCTTTCTTTTTTACTTTCATTCTGTTTCTGTTTTAAAGTTATTTAGAATATTTTGAGATTTATAAAGAAAATTTGGTGTTGTTTTTTTTTTTTAAAAAAACCTATCAAAGTAATTCAGAGCAAAATAGTCATTGGGTTCCATGTGAGTTCATTGAGTTAATTTTTTACTCTGGCATGTTTTGCATAAGTTTCAGGACATGGGACTAAGGCATTGTAGTCACCACTTAAATCAAAAAAAAACCCTTACATTTTTGGGCTAGGTAAAGAAGAACTCTGACTCTTGCGGGACACTGCAAGAGCCCTGATGGGTTTTTCCTTAACACAGAAGAACTCTGTGGTTGTAGGGCTCTTTATCCTCTTGATGGTAAAACCTTTGCTAAGAAAAGCTGAAAAACAGCATGTAAGGCATAGAAAAGATTAAACTGTCCTGATTGTGATTATTATGTATCTCTCAGAGTTTATTGGGGCCATTTCCTAAAACTTTCAAGGAGGCCACAACTGCCTGAACCTTTCCTAGAGCAGAGGTTCAGAGCAGCTCCATTCTGTGGAGGGATCAGCTGGCCCAGACCTCCGAGTCCCTGGTGTCTGCCCATCCCTAGGGAGCCCAGGAGGTGCTGAAATTCCCTTTTTTGCTGTTTCCTGTGCTTTCCTGACTGTGCCTTTGCTGCCCACAGAGAGCGAGGAGGTGTACCAGCGCCAGGTGCTGTCCATCGCCTGCATCGTCTTCGGCATCGTCGTGGTGGGCATGCTTTGTGCAGCTTTCTACTTCAAAGCAAAGTAAGAGCCTTCCTCTGCCCCCTTGGGTCTGAGCTGCTTTTACCCTAATCCTTTTCACAGTTCTTCAGCTTCTCCCCTCCTTTTGAAGTTGCTGTTATCTCTGGTCTGGCTTCAGCAGTTCCCTATGGCTACTCTAAGTCCTCCCCAAAACGTAAACAGGAGCAATATGTGTTCTTTCTATTTTCTGTTATCAAGAAAGAATAGATGGTGTCATTTCCAGGTTTTTTTGTTGTTGTTTATTTTGTTGTTTTGTTTGTGGTTTTTTGACAGTAATAATTTTGTGTCTTTTATTATCAGTGCAATAATCACCTCGCTCTTCTGAAAATGACAGTTCAAATATACCATCTCCCTTTTGCATTTCACTTCACATCCCTGAATGTCCATTTCTGTATGCTGAGAGCAAAAGTAAAGTTAAAAATGCAGAAACAAGTCCTCTGCAGATATCTGTAACCTGTAGCTAGTACAGCAGCCTGCTGATGAAGATGCATTATGAGTGTCTGTAACACAGAAGCACTTTCACCTATCCAAATAAAGTGAAATCATATGGACTAAACTATTTTCAAGCCAAGTACTGTTCCACACTATCCTTTTACCTTCTCAGCTGAATATTATTTTATAGTATTTATTGTTATGTGTGTAAGATGAGTTGCAAAAACCTTATAGTAGTTACATGGTATACTTCTCATTGCCCCTATATCAACAAATGTGTTCTCTCAGGTGGTCATCCATTCCTGTTCCAGCTGGAGTTAATGAGAGAACACAAATCAATATAAAAAGGCACCTGCATGAGTCTAGTCAGGGTGGCTGAGCATCAAAAAGGTGAAGGTTTGCACTGTTTAAAAATTTGGATGTTTATCTGAATCCCCTTTTCTAGAATTTATTTTAATGTCTAGAAAATCTAATGAGGATTGGGTTTTACTTAAAAAAATTAAATTGACTTTTTTTATCTGGAGGAAAAAAAATTGGGTCCTCAGGTCTTTTTTACCCCTTTTTCTTCCCCTCCAACTTCAGGGGTAAGTCATGAAGATTTGAGTTGGTTCACATTTTTTCTAAACTGTTGTAATGCCTTGAGGGATTGTGTTTAATTGTTCTCTGGACAGCCAGTGTGACAGTGATGCTGGCTGGGAAGGACAGACTGGCAGGGAAGTTCCTCCCTGCAACCTCCTTCCCTGTGGTATAAATTGTGAGCAGACAGCCACTTTGGCACTGCCATTAGAAATGTCATTATGCATTTTGGATCTGCAGATCTTAGAAGAAAGAGTGAGAGAGAATCTTCCTGGAAAGGCTTGAGGGTGTTGCTGATGAAGAGAGTTTCAGAAAGGCAGGATTGGTTTGTCAGTGGGAAGAACATGCAGTCTGAGCATACTGTGAATATAAAGCCCCTCTGTTATTCACAGTGCCCCTCTTGGTCCTGCTCTGCTCCAGGGAGTGGTGAGAGCTGGGTGGGAACAGCCTGCAAAACATCCTGCCTTTGATGAGGTGGTGAGGAGAGCTAAGGCTGAAAATAATGAGTGGAAATAACACTTGAAAGAGGAACATGGAAGATAATAGTGCGTCATGACTCAGGAGAGGTGGGGGTGTTGGGTTTGGGGCTCTCTCTGCATTGTAAATGTGAGAGTTTCTGAGAAGAGCTGAAGTGGGCTGGTGCCAGACTCTGAGAACTGAAATTTGGAGAGCTATGAGAAAATCAGCACCTCTGGCTGAGTCAGGAGGTCTCACACAGTGTACAGGTCGAGTGGTGGAAGGAGGTGGTGGGTCCCTAACAGCCTGGCTGTGGCTCCATCTGGTGCTGTCCAAAAAGGAAATAAAAGTGTCTAGACTTCTCATGCAGGCCACGTGAAATTGTAAATGTAACATTGGCCAGCATCTTAAGGGTGTAAAACCCAACAAATTTGAAGTGCCTCAACACTTCTCATATGTTAGCTTTTAGTCAGCAGGATTTGGGGAGCTTCTTTTTAAGGCATATGTACCCTGGTTAAGAATTATCAAAGCATTCCTCCTGCATGGGGGTTATCTTGGGGTTTCATTTGACGTACAAAAAATTTAGGATATTGCTAACAGATACAGAGACTCTGAACAGTGCATCCATTAGGAGAAAAGTTTCCATGAAGATCCTGACCCTCACTTACTTAGTCTGACAATTCCATAATACCAGCTGCTAGAAATAGGCACTTCCCTATATGCCATTGAATTAAAAGTCCTTTTTTAAAATAGATTCAATCTGAGAAAATTTAGGACTATAATTAAATTCTATGCCCTTCCAATTATTCCTTTTAAGTTAATCAAGAAATTGCTGGAAGTGTTAGCAACAGATGAAGCCACAGCTTCTGTAGTACAGTAATGGGCTGCCCTTTACAGCTTAGGCTTTTACAAATGACTAGGGACTTTATTTCTTGCTGAGGTAAGAACACTTCATTGCCAAATATCTCTGAAGTAGAACACATAAGGCCCATTTGTTTTGAAAACAAAAATTATAAAATAAATTTATTAATCAGCAAGTAACTTTGAATTATTAATGGTTTCTAGTTTTATAGCTGTGCATCCTATAGTCTGGCAAAATGAATATGCATAAACCTGATATTAATGGTAGGTTGCATGAACATAAAAAGAAATTAATGATTATCTTGTTTTTCTCAGCAAATTACCTTCAGGAATTTCAATTGTAATGTTAAAGACTGCAGTGGTGAAGCTGAATTCTTGCAGTTTACTTACACGTGTTTATAAATAGAGAAATAACTCTATTTCTAAAGAAATCCAAAAATTGGTTTGTTATTTTCCTGATTAAATTGTCATTTTGTATGTGTATGAGAGGCTCCCAAAGTCTGATGCTGTGATCATGTTTCACTATCATTGTTCTTAACTAACATCAAGTCATGCAAAAAATTCCTGAATATTCCATGACCATTCTGGAGACCAACATTGAAGAGGCTGGTTTTCCAGCAGGACATAGGAATAGATGAGCTAATTTTCTCAGTTTATGTAATTTAGCTGGTCAGAAAATAGCTGTTCATAAAAACACTGAAGTTTTTTTTGTGAATCTCCCCTGGAATTTTGTGAGAAGCTGAAGAGCTCTTTTAGACATTTTAAAAATGATATTGTTCAATTTCATTGGATTCAAAAATTAGTGGATATTAAAGACATTTTTAAGCGAGATGTTTCAGACTCAACTGACTAATATAATTTGACACTATATTCCATCAGATTATGTCTTTTCAGATTATTCCAATATTAACTCTACAAGTTTTAGCTAAAGAAAATTTTGAAAGTTTTTTATGCTTGAGAAATTATTTCCTCACCTATCTCTATTCATAAATTTTACTAATTATGAGCTCCTAGCAGTGCCCAAAACATGTCACTCATGTTTGTAACATGCATAAAATATAAATTCATTCTTTAACGTGTCCACAATATAAATTCATTCTTCTCCATTTGCTTCAATATAGCATGCAAGGTATAACAGGTACTTAGAGTCCTGGATTTGTTATTTGTTATTTCCTGTGCTCAGGAAACGAGCTGTAACAACTACCTCTGAGCAGGTACTTACAGTTTGTTGAATTTAAGCTTCCATTGTGTCATAGTGAACCAAAACGAAGGGACTCAAAAACTTAAAATTGTGTTCTTAAAATTGAGTATCTGAACTGTGATACTTCTCACCACTTTTTTTGATATTGAGGGAACTTGTTGTCTCTCACAGGCCCCTCCACTGAACACATAAGTAAGTCATTTTCCTCTGCTTTCCTACACCTTCCAGCAGTAGACACAGATTCCACTGTGAATAAGAAATTTAAATTAATTTTAATCTTCATTCAGTGTCAAATTCACTGCCTGGCTCAAGATCCTATCAAGCTTAATGATGTCATAAGGCTTTCCACGAGCAAATCACCAGAAATGTTTCAAAATGCTGCTGAAACTGCTTTGCTAAAATTTAAATTTCAGTATAGAAAGGCCATATTTTCTTTATGTCTTTTCAATACTTGCCAGAAATCACTTCCTTCAGAAATTTGGCATGGCACCAGTTGCTGTCCAAAACCTGCTGGTGGCATAATGAAATGCTGCTGCTGCTGAGTGCTTGACATTACTGGGTTGTTTCCAAGGCCATTGTAGGTTCACTGCTGGAGATGCATCTTCTGAGGAGAGAAAGGAAGCAGGGAAGGAAGGAAAGAATTAAAATTGTATAGTGAAGCTTTTGTTCATAATTGTTTAAAACTGATAGTCCCAGACAGTGTAGCTTATTATAAAAAAAAAAAAAAAAACAAAAACAAAAAAGGAAACTCATAAAAGACCTTAAATGTTTTTTGCCAACAGTTTTTGGCCAGCTGAGACAACTACTTGCAAAAGATAAAAGTAATATTTAAGGTTTGCTGCCTCATATCATCTATCATGCACAAAACTTAAAAACTGTTTGTCACTCCCACTCAATATAGGGTGGCAGAAACAGAAAGTCTTTGTTAACAGTATAGTTATCTCCTGAATAATGCAGGGGATTCATCTGGTGGTGTTCCTAGCTCTGACAGGTGGATCACAGTATAATAAGTCAAAAACACAGCCTCAGAGGCCATACTGATTTTTTTTCCAGGTTTAAGCATACAAGCAAAAGCTGCTCTATACAAGATATGTTATAGGTCAAGTCTAATCAGCGAGCAGAAATCTTTGATTCTTAATCAATTTTTTATAGCCAGCAGGGGCCAATGCCTGTTTTATTTGCCAGAACCTTTTTTCCAAATCAGAGCAAAAACGCCTTTTTGTTATTCAGACTGACTTGCCAGCTATTGTTAAATGTGCAATAGACGATCTTACAAAACTGCACTGGCACAAGGAGCACGCTATTATAGTAATCTGAGAATAGAAGGTATTTTAAAACAGAGGAGAGGGGTTTTTTTCCCTTTGTTAAGCCTTGCCAGGAAACAGCCACTGCACTGGAATATCAGACATCAGTGAATTAGCTCAGCTGGCTCATCTGGTATGGGGAAGCTCTGAACAAAGGGAGCCGTGGCTATAAAAGTATCGTGGCTATAGCAGAAGATCAAGCCAGCTCTTCCTTACATGGATTTTATTTCTCTCTGCAGGAAGCAAACAAAGCAAATTCACGAACAGCTGAAAGAAACGCAGACTAGGAAAACCTACAGCCTGAATGCTTCCAGCATGATGGCAAAGTCGGAGTGTGTGGCACAGAGCCAAGTCCAGCTGCAAAATGTAAGTAATCCTGCCAGCTCCAGCACTTAATACCTGGCTGAGTTCCTGCTGCTGATGGCAGCACATCGTCATGCTGCTATTAACATCTGAGCAATGGGAACCACAATTCTCACCTCTTTCATAAAATGTTTTCTATCAGGCCTCTTAATGGAAAGCAGGGATGGTTTTTTTCTGAAGTTGTTTCAATGGATCTTGGTACATTTTGTTCACGTAACAGACTTTGCTGAGCCCCCCAGCTCTGCAAGTGGAAATTACTGTTGTGGTTTCCAGCAATACCTGAGGTCAGACATGTCTGTATGTGTGGTAGGGGTCCTTGAACTTGAGTAGTGGCATGCCTTTCAATATTTTATGAACCTGCATGAAAAAACATAGAGATTTGTCACAGTTAATTCAGAGTTAATTCAAAATCTAGAACTAAATTTACGCATGTAAACAAATGCCCAAGGGAAGAACATGCAGATGGTCTCATTTTTCTCGGTCTTTAGTTAAAGGTACTTTAGTTTACAGAAAGAAATTAGTCTGTTCAAACTAAATTCAAAATATATTTAATCATTTTCTAAATGTAATTATATGTAAGTCATGACAATCTCACAATCATGAAATATGTAAAGTGTATTTGAAATAAGGAACTTGAAGACAACCGATTTTTTTAGCCCTGGCATCATTTTAGGAAGGTATTTTGCAGTATATGACATTCTCTTTCCCCTGGTCACACACAGCCAGTGCAGTCTAACTTGGAACAAAGCCTTTGGAAGAAGGATCCCGGCAGCAATATAATAGGAAAATATAAAAGATGCATTAAAACCTTTCTAAATTATTAACTCCTTTTTTTTAAAAAAAAAGTATCTTAGTGTTGCTTAAAGGAGTGACTACCTTTTTTCCAGATTCCATCAAAATAGTGGGAGTTAAGCAAAGGTGAGCACTCATGCCCACTTAACCGAAGATTTCTCAGTTCCTAGTTTACATCCAATTAATTTAGAGATAACTGTAAGCCCTTTTAACCAATTTAGAGCAAGCAGAGCTGCCCTCCTAAGACACAGAGGCTGTCAGAGCCTTGCTTGTATTTACTAAAAGCTCTGTTTTGTAGGAACACCATTGTGGTGCTCTTATCTGTGCTCATGATACGCTTTGTAATTCAGGACAAATGTACTCTTTCAAGAAGGAAGGTAGCTCCACTAAATGGACATAATCACAGTTTGGGGAACCTTGTGCAGTTTTTTCTCCCACTTTCAGTTCATTCAGCCTTATATTATTTCTAGCCCCTAAAAGAAAAGCTGTTGGGAGTGTTGTTGGTTGTGATGATGGCAACAAAACGTAAAGTTCGTGATCCTTTTGTTCTATACTATGATAAAAGCCTTGGTTAACACTAATATGCTCTTTGCCATTTTCTCACTGTAATTCTGTGCTATACTTTGTCATATTCTTTTGCCATAACCGTAGCCATAATGGCTGAAATAGCAGTTCATAGATTCTGGACATAAAGATTGAACACTGTGATTATATTTACTATTTAAATCCAAATTTGCTTTTCAGTTTTTAGTGCTGTTCAGCTTGATATTGCTGAATACACTCACAACACTGTGAGTGCTGGTAATTAACACACCATGTTCTTGTGGCTGTTTGCAGGCAACTGTTTTGTCCTTGCCATTAATGCTTTCACCCTTTGGGAAGATGGGAAGGAGGAAAAACAGAGTGACCTTGTGCAGGATGGAGTGTAACTGTGTAATAACAGTTTCTATTGTTAGGGAGAGTTTAGTGCAGGAATGCATGCAGGCAGCTCATGAAATATTTACAAAACTTGCCAGATTGGAGGGGGGAAAAGGGCAGGGATTTGTCAAGGCAGCAGAAAGGGGACTTTGGAAAGGTATTTTGTAGGAATGGCCGAGTGACTCCCCCTCAGAGACAAGATATCTGCCAGGGGCGTATCTGCGGGGTGGAAAGGGGATCAGGCAGCCTGGATGTGATCCCTCTGCCATTCCCATCTGCAGCTGCCACCACATGGCCTGGGGAGAAATCCTAGTTCTCCTCATTTCCAGGAGCTAATAAATAAACCTAAATAAATGAGGGCAGTTATTTTTGGGAGACCACTCCTCCAGTCTGGCGTTTTGGTTTAGGTAATCCTGGAGTTGTTTCTTTTCCCACTCCACATGCTCCCCCTACAAGCAAGAGAGTTTTGAGAGTTTTCCCATTTTCTGTCACCTTTCTGTCTTTCCCTAGAAGATTCTCCCAGATTTTTCTCTTGTCTCTTTTGAATAGACCTGGTGATGCTTTCAGGCTTTTCACACAGCTCTTTCTTCTTCCATGGAGGGGAATGCTTTTGTGGAGACCTGAGAAAAGGTGCATTAAGTTCCTTATTCCTGATGACTATTCTGAAAGAACCATCACCTTTTGACTGAGAGGTTGCTATATTTAGTAAAAGGTCCATCTATCTTTCCAAATCTCTTACTTTAGAAGGAGGTTTAGCCTATTTCCCAAGGCCCAGGGCATAGCAGACAGGGTTTCAAGCGGTTTGTGGTTATAAAGAGCTTGACCAATCTCAGTGAAGTAATTTTTCCTCCCACACTCAAATGTGTATGTCAAATGTATTACATCTCCTCTGCTCCACTGTGATTCTGAGAAGTGAAATAAAGGCTTGGGTTTTATCAGGACAGCTGTGTTCTCTCTGAAGTCCTGCTGCTCATCACTGCTCACCTGTAACAAATCTTATCCTTGGCAGCAATTTCATCATTTTCTTACAGGTACAAATTAGATGAAAAATACTGTGTCCTGTAAGAAGGATTCATAAATACCTGTTTGAACACAGCTCGTAGGGTTTCCTGGGTCTCCTCCAAGTCACTGCTTTTCCCAAACTCTCTGGCAGCAACACATTTAAATTCTTGGTGTTTCTTGCTAGGGTTTCTAGCCTCTCAGATTTAAAGACTAATGTAGTGGTAATCTTGATACAATCCTTCAGCCAATTCTTCTGTCTTTATTCAGATAGATGTGCCAGCCTCTGATTCAGGATCTTTGAGGTACACAGGAGATTCAGACTGATTTCACCTAATGCATGAAACCTAGGGCTTCCCAAGTACTGTGTATCCCTTCCCAAAGAGATCATCCTCCTTTCAAGAGATATTTACAGGGCTGCAGCAAACTGTGAGGTCTCCACATAGTAAAAAGGAAGGAAATTGTCCCTCTCCCCATCTAGAAAGACAAGTGCTTGGTGCACCCTCACACACCATGCAGGTGGCAGGAGGTGGGCTGGCTCCTGATTCCTATCTGCCTTTTCCACATACAGGAGATGGTTTCTTTTTAAATTCTCACAACTTGGTCAATATGTCATGGGAAAAATTAAAAAGAGTCAGCTGAGACCTTGACATTCCTTTAGTGATTCTGAGAATTGTCATGGCTTTTTAAAGTGGTCTTTTTCATCCCTGTGGTTTTTAATACCTTCTCCCATGGTGCCAAGGGGATCTATTAATTTCCCATCACTTTCCCTCTGAGATGGTTAATATGCTTTTCATGCTGTACTGTGTGGTTTCAGTTTTCACTACACCTGTTTCTAGTAGCTCGCAACCACTAGCTCCAGGTTTCTGAAATTCTTATAACGAGGGACAAAAAATGCTCTTTTTGCATCTTGTTGCCTTTTGTTCATAGTAGTAGGAAATAAAATCTTTTCAGTCACTGTGATGGAAATGCAATTAATATATGTCAAGCAAGAGATACTTTAAATCTTTTAAAAGATTACTCTGTGGTTTTATCTCAGTTACATTTGATTTATCAGCTAAAATCAGGAGCAAATTTCCCTTTGCAATATTTCATGAGTTCTTAGGAAGAACTGCCAGAACAGACAAACCTGAATTTGCTGTCCTCTGCCTAGAGCCAGTGTTGGCAACAAAGCACGGGGGAACAGAGATGATGTGAAATGCACCACCTGATGAGCTCTAGTGCAAGTTCAGCCCTCCCAGAAAAGTCACTGCCTCTTTTCCTCCTTGAGGCAACCTCTCTGAATGGCATTTAAAGCTGACCCCTCTGCCTTCTCAGTTCTTTCTGAAATGGGATCCCCACACATCTCTCTTCCAATGCCACATGAGTGTCTGGACCTTTTGCTATTTTGGGAGAGTTGCTGAGGGGGAAGAAGAGCTAAGTAAAGCCCGGGGAGGGAGGATGGGTGTTTTTGTTTGTGTAACACCAGGACAGCAATGTCAAGCTCCTCTGTAGCATTTGAGTGTTATTTGTTATCCCTGAGCCCTGCATTTCAGAGCAGGGCACTCAAGGCAGGAGCAGGGGATTTGTGTGCTCACAGTGAGGCAGCAGGTCAGTGAAAAAGGCTGATTTCTTGTCTCCTGGCTCAGGCTGCCTTCACAGATTCACTCAGCATTACCTAGCAGGGGGTGGAATTGTTACTGTCAGAGTTGAGTAATTGCACATTATAGATTATTTTCTCCATGAAACAATGAAAAATTGAAAACTTGAAGAATATTTTTTAAGCTATCACTATTCTTTAATTTATTTAGCTATTTGCCTCAGTGTTTTCAGTAATTGCTCAAACAAGAACAGGTAATTAACCAAGAAGGCAATAAAACCTTTAAAAAACCCGAATACAGATAAGCTTTCAGTGATGCTTTCAACCCACTGGAACAGGCATTTGAAAGGGTTTCACAGCTTATTCTCCATCATGGGGAATATTCAGCAGCTCCCAACAGTCAGAGGCTTCCATGGAGCTCAGCCCAGGTGAGAACTGAGCTGTGAGAGAGCAGGATGAGCCCTGCTGGGACATGGCCGGGGAGTGATCCCAGATTGTGCTTCTGGGGGCACCAGCTGATGCTGCTGGGAGCTCTTCACAATAGCAGGAAGGTATTTTTCTCCAGAGGTGATCTTAAAAAAGGGACGTGGCACTTGGAGTTAAGCTAAAGGAGAATAAACCCAACTGTGTTTAAATGCATTAAAATGTATGAATGCTGTGGTACATCCAGGTATGTTCAATTACATTGTTAGAATTCCCTGTATATTCACACCTCTATTTAAACTGTAATTCACATTTTCATGGTAACGAATGTTGTGACTGTTACAGGAATTGTGTATTAAGTGGCATATCTGAAAAGGGGAAAAATGTTCAGTTAGGGAAAAAAAACCACCTTTGTAGGCTGTGCCAGAGAGGTGCTGGGTGCTGGACATTGATTAAAGTTTGCTGATCAGCATCAGAGCAGCTTCTGGGGTCCTGGTGTTCCTCAGCTGTGATGAGGAAAGGCTCTGTGCACCCCACATCCACCTGAAACACAGCAAAAGGCACAGCTTATCTCTGCTCTTCATGATCACTTCATACCCATGGTCTTACAGGCCATTCAGGCCTTCAATTCTGTATCATCAACAAACTCAAAAAAAGGGCAGAAATAGCTCCTTGGCACTAGCAAGCCATTCTTTACATAGCTCAAATTGATTTATTCAGGTCAGAAATCAAAGCCAGTTTCATTTCTGCAGCTGGCAGGATAACTATTAAAGTTTAAAACCTTCAGCAACATGAGTACCTTAAAAATCATATTTCTGTCTGAATATTTTATCTACAACATTTACAAGTGACATCTAAGATCATGGTAACTGAAAGAAATGGGAGTGGAACATGTTTCTTCTTATTATTTCAGTTGTGTTTACTTCATGCATGCAGCACCTTTTTGCATATTGCCACTCAAAGCTTTGCCTTCAGAAGCATGAAAGCGATGATTTTGACCCTGTTTAACGTGGGTATTTCACTCAGCAGAAAGAGGAAGAAGAGCAGCAGAAAAAAATCTGAAGAACTGTTATTTTATCTATAGAAATTGGTCCTAATGAGTCTGACTGGCTGGACTAAAAGTACATGTAACCTATTTATTTAAAAAGAATATTCTTGTATGACTTTCCTTTATGATCTTGCTGAAGTCTACAGAAATGTAGATAAGAGTAGGTGAGAGTCAGAAAATAATAGTCTGTTGTTTTAGGGAGTTATTGGTCTTTTGTTAGATAAAACTAGTAATAGGAAGAACTGTCTTTTGAATGAATGCTTACTATCTTCTCCATGAATTTTTATGCTATTGTGTCATAACAAGACATTTTCACCACTTTGATTTTTTTTCCAATATTTTAATTTGTATTTTCTTTCTAAAATATGTAATCATGGAATCGCTACCACAATACCAACGTATTTTAAAGATGGCCATTGTTATCCATTTTTTTGGATATATGGGTGTTAAAATACAAAGCAAAAGGAAAACAAACCTATTAGTTTTAGTGCAGGTCCTTGTAATGCAAAGTAAAAACTCTGGAAAGTGCTTTCTTTTTCACACCTGAGTGGAAATGTGAGTTAACTTCTCGTATCTCAGAGATATTGCCCAGTTGACCACTAACAACATGGAATCTTCTTACAAGCCCAAGTGCAGCTTTTTCTATGCTTCAACTTTATGGCTCCATTCAGGTTGAGAGATTTTCTTTTATTTAATCTTTTTTTTTTTTTTAATTGTAGTTGAATCACAAAGCAAGAAGAACAGATCTGTTCTTCTTCATGTCTAGTGTCTGCTTTGCAGACCTTTGTGTCTCACTCTGTGCTCAGAGACTGCCCTGTGCCTTCACCTGCCACGAGAAGAATTATGTTTACAGTGCTCTTACTGGCACAGATACTCCCAGGTCAGAAATATCAGACTGGTTCAGAAAGATATCTGGCTCTGTGGATAGGATTCAAATATTTTTCATACTTATCTGATGACACAGGTGCTGTTTCAGTTTGGTTTTCATAGTTGTGCATGCTGATGATGAATGCAGTATTTGACTGAAATCACCAAAGGGCCCAAGAAGTTGCTGCCTGTCCTCTGAGATGTGTTTTGTGATCTGTCTCTGCATGGACAGCCACAGAAACAGACTTCTAGTCAGAGGGATCATTTTTCCCATCATTGTAGGCAGATCAGTCTGTAATTTTGCTGCTAATGCTGCTATGAGGGCTTTGATGTGCAGAACGTAATGGGGATAATGGTTACTAGCCCCTTCTGCTGTGTAAACAATACTGAATGAATGTGTAACTTGCAATGCTTAATTTTGGTTTTAAAATGCACTGGAGCCCTTCTTACCCCGCTCTGATATGAATTCAGGGTGAAGAGCCTCAACAGCGCACTTTGTCTTGTGAGGATTAATTAATTTCATTCTCTCTGCCGCAGTATTCCAAACCAGACAGGCATCCGGGGCCCATTCTGCACAAGGTGATGGAGTCCAGCTTTTCAGGCCCTCAGTGTTTCCCCGAGGCCCTGTCCCCTGACAGAGGAACCCAGCCCGTGAAGCACCACAGGTGAGCGGGGTCCGTGTGCGCGGGGTCCGTGTGCGCGGGGTCCGTGTGCGCGGGGTCCGTGTGCGCGGGGTCCGTGTGCGCGGGGTCCGTGTGCGCGGATGCAGCGGGGTCAGGGTGAGCGGGGCTGGCTGAGGGCTGGCCCTGCTGCCAGCAGAGCCTCTGCCAGCTCGCTGGGCACATCCAGGCCTTTCCTGAGCTGCAGGCAGGAAAGGGAACAGCGCTGTCCTGCCCTCCTCTGCGGGCCCCGCCAGCCCTGCAGGACGCGTTCACAGCCGCCCTCCAAGCTGCAGGCACGGCCCAGCAGCTGGAGGAGGAGGAACCACTGGAAACAAAACTTTCCTGAGTGATGCTCATGAAGTTAATGTGTCGCAGTGTGTGCTTTTCTCCCAGGGTACACAGCAGCGCCGGGGGATGCGACACTCTCCCCCTAGGGAGCTCTCACCTCCCTACTTAGGGACTCCTTAGTTCTCGGCTAAGTCTGTAGGCGCAGAGATGGAGTGGAGACGAGACGGATCTTTGGGACAAACTGAGGTTTAATAAGGATGTAGCAACATAAAAGCAAAGTCCCAAAAGACCCAGAACAATGGTCGCGGGACGGGTTTTATACAGCAAATTCAGGGGAGGGGTAAAGTGGTAGCAAAGTAGCAGTGACCAATAAAGAAGTCTCCTGGGACCATTAAAACGGCGGGAAATTCAACTTGACCAACCTGGGGGGAAGGGGGAGGGTACAGAAAAACGCAGGTAGAATGAATGACAGGTAACGGTCTGTGCACAGCAGCAGGTGCACACACGAGGAAGACAAAACAAGGGAATACCAATTAGGTGGGGGCAGGGTACATGGAACTTAACATTTTACGGAGAACAGAATTTATACAGAACTGGATTTATACACAAAATAACAAACTCAAAATCATGCCCCGCCGCATTAATGGCTCATGTGCTGCAGCAGGACTTGGTTGTAAACTTGCAGCCCTTTTCACCATTTCCTTAAACGAAAGATACGTGGAATGAATGATGCCCTATTTGAAAACATGGTGGCCTTTGAAAACGTTGAAAGCCATCCAACTTAAAAAAGTTTGGATGGTTGTTTCCAAGAGAAAAAAAAAAAAGAGGAATGCTACCCATCACTGGATGAGATTCAGATAAGAATTATGCTTCTAACTTGTTTTGGATGAGAAAGATTGCGGGTGCTTCATTACAGGATTAGAAACAAAACTGGAGTCTGGTGGAAGCAGTAGTGTTGGTGGAATGGCAGTGGTAACATCTGGTCCAGTCACAGAGAGAGAGAAAAAAGGCTGAGAAAAAGGAGTTTGGAATTTTTTCAGCTAGATAATCTGGAGTGAAAGACCTGTTTATCAAAAGCATTTTTTTTTAATTACTGAAAAAAAGTCTGGGATTGCATGAGGTTATGCATGGCTTCTGTAGTATTTGGTGCATTTTCAGTGTAGTCTCTCAGTCAGCTGGGTTTTTTCTCATTTGAATAAGTGATTTTACCTGCAAAGTGCTACATGTAAGCCAGAAAGGAATATTTGGGTCCTATCTGCTTTTACCTTTCTTAAGCCTTTAGTTTGGCATGAAATAAATAAAGCCAATTGTCATGTCAGATCCATTTCTTAGGTCTTTTTCCTTCTTACATAGAAATTTTCAAAAACATGCTTTATAATTTTATTAAGCATAGATGAGCTGATACTGTTGCCTAGAATGCTTTCTACAGGAGGTCTGGGAAGAATTTTTTCACCATTGAGTCACAGCATGAAGTTTAGAAAAAAACTCAGTGACATTCCCTTACCTTTTAATAGTGTGATTGCAATATCCAAGAAATGTCTTTGCTTCAGAACTAATGTAAGAAGTGGGATTACTAGTTAATTTATAAAGAATTCTTTTGTAGTTTTAAAGAGAAGATTTATTATACAAGGCCCTTGTTTTATAAAACATGCAACAGACATGAACATTTAAGACTGTCTTTAATTTATGCACCATGTGAGAGCCTCCTAATTTATTTTCTAAATAGTATTCACTGTGGACAAATGGTCAAATGTGGTCAAATGAGGATTTCATACTAAATATCCCTTCATTTAATTTTATTCCAAACCTGCCTGAGCTCGGAAAAACTATATCAGCTCTGCAGGTTTTCTCTTTTATGCTGTTCTAAATTCTATTGTTGTTTTATTTCTGCTTTCTACTTTGCTCTACATCCAGACCTGTTTTCTCTGCTGGTGTTTTCAAGGACACTAATGATGGGTGATTATATTTTAAATTCAGGAGCTGGCTGTTTCCAGGTCCTGAAACTAATAAATTTCGGCCTTGGAGTAAGACTGTCAATGCAGGGAATCATTTGGAGTTGCTGAAATGTGACTGACAGAGACCAGCTAATTATTTCACTCAGATAAGGGATAATAGCAATTTTCTGTCTCAACAAACCTCAGCTACACAAAAAGAATTAATGCAGAGATTAAGTTGAAAATTGAAATTTCATCTCAAAAAATATTTAGCCTGCGTTATTATTAATCTCCTAAAATGTTTTGCCTGCATTGTGCACTGCTGTTACCATAGAGTAATGTTACATCTTCTGCTTGCATATGTAAAATAACTCTTAGAACTGTCAGAATTCAAAATTAACAAATGTGTTTAATCAGTAAACTTCCTGCAATGTATACAATGTGCTCAGAAATTTGTCTTGGATTATCTGCTGATCTTGGTAAGAAGGAAACCCATACTGCCTTATTTTCTAATAGATGGAAGTAAATTAGAGTTTTGTTAATTATGGGTTGAGTTGTTATCCCATTGAATAGCACTTTTCTTGGTAATTAGTCATCCTGACTTTCATTCATGGATTCAGTCATCCTTGATTTTAGAGAGATTCATTTCAGAGAATGCCATGATGAAAGCCAAATACAGAGGCTTTCAGCCTGGAGCAGTTGTATTGTCTTACAAAAATGTCAAAAGAGGATAAACTTAGCCTAAAATTAATAATAATTTCTGTTTTCATTTTAATGAACTTTTCACACCACAAAAAAAAACATGGAAAAGATTTTTTTAATTTAGTAAGCATTTTACTCTTTTTACTGCTAATATAAGTGATTCACTTTACAGTAAAGAGTAAACTAAAGTTATTCTGTGAATAAGGTTATTGAATTTCAAAGAGCACATGTAGGTAAACTAAAGCAACTAAGAATGTAAAGGCAGAGGAAACCTGAAAGGAAAAAGGTGTGAGGAATCTGCTGTTTTCCCAAAGAAAAAGCAAAACTGATGGTGGGACAGAGATAATAATTGAAGAGTTAGGGCAATCCTGAATTAATAGATTTCACTTTTTAATGAAAAGTTGGGATGACTATTTGAGGACAAAGGTAGACTATGAAGACAATCAAATGTATAAAAATTGACATCCCTACAGGCAGAGTGGAAGTGAAATGGGGAAATCAGAGCTTTCAAAATTGTTTCATTAATCTTGATCCAAAAAAAAATTAGAAGAACCAGTTCATGAAATTTCATGTCTGGTAGCAAAATCTATAAAATGGGAACTGTAACATGAGGTGATGGATTATCAAGTGTCAAATATTTAGGAAGATGAAGAATTTATCAAAGTAACTAGGAACCAATTATACTGAATTATACTGAATTTGAACAGTCAAGACTTTAGGACAAATGTGGGGGCAGAAGATTCTTGCAGTAGATATAAAAAAGGCAAAAAGTTGCTTACTGTCTTACCAGCAGCAGGTAGTGGATGATGCACTGAGCTGGATCTCTGCAAAGCTCAGTCTCTGTAGTCATGAGTGTCTAATGCCTTTAAGGGGAGAAAGCAGGGAGAGGCAGAAGAACTCTAACGTGGATGCACAGAGGTGGTTGAAGGGAGATGTCAAGGGCTTGTGTTGGGAAGGGAGGACATTCAGCAGTGCAGCACTCACAGGATTAGTCAGCACTGGGGACAGACGGTTTTTGTGCCAGGGTCACTGAGCAAAGCTGGAACACGGCACAGTGTGAGCATGCACCATGCAGGTAAAATGGGCACACAGCTCCCATTTTAACTCCCATCCCAGCTCCCATGGACTCAAACTGCATTCCCAAGCTAAGATGAGGAATTAATGATTCATGTTCCATGGAAAGTGTTAGGAGTCTGTCTTATGTCAGTCTTCAGTTCAGGAAGGGTGTATGACTGCTCCTTGTGAGTACATGAGAGCAAGCACAACGAGAAGTGAAAGATCTATTTAAAATGAAGGAGTGTGGTGGCAGATATATCAGCTGAATATTCATCAGAAATAATTTTAAACTGAAAAGAATCTCGAAGTTTTAAATATAGAACTACTTTCTGTAATAGTAGCCTGGATGTCATCACCAATTGAGGATGGAGGTTGATCAGTGCACTACAGGAAGTATATGATGAGCTATGGCAGATAATTATTAAGCTCAGTGCAACTGATGTACCTCAAACACTCTGTTCCCTTTTCCTGTTGTTCTGTCACCAGGATGGTGACCAGATGACACACTGAAGGATTTTCATAGAGTTCCAAAGTCCCTGTGTTACCCCAAAACAGACGATTCCCAATTATAAGAATATTCTGAAGGAATCAATAATGCTCACATTTCAGAAACCAAGAGCAGATTTGTAGCTGCAGGCTGTATTTATTAATACTGAATTTGGTTGAAGGTTCAGTAGTTGATCCATACACATGTTAGCAGTAGATTGTCTCAGAGCCTAAAAAGGTGGCTCTGAGGGATATCAGGGGACACTGCCTGGCAGCTGGCTCTGTCACTGGGGTATGTGTTTACTGGGTGGTTGATAATCAACTCAAAGGTAGCACAGAAGGATTCTAGAATTACTGTAAAAACAATGCTGGTCTTCTCTTCATGAACATGGGTAACTGCATGTGGGTGTTTTGTATGTGCCCCAAGAAAAGAACACTCCACCTGTAGGATCAGACTTTGTTTTCACTGAGTTGCTCAACCCAAAGAAAATTCCCTCAGAAAACAACTGGCAAGAATAAATCCCAAGTTCTTCATTAACTCCAGGATGGTTGAACTGCTTTTTTCAGAACATTAATTCAGCAGAACTGTATTTCTCCCTAGTTTATGCATCACTTGTGAACCACTTCATGCATATTCTGATTTTTTTATTCTGGAGTAATTGATTGATAGATTTTAAGGATGTATCTGCTACAGTTTTATGTATTGGTCTATTTCATTGAATGGTTCGCTTATGTGGGCTGGTTTCTTTTACCCAATTAGACTAGAGTGCAGGGAGGAGGAAACCATAATGTTGGCTAAAGGAAAACAAATTCCCTGAAGAAATCCAAAAACCATTGTTTGCCTGAGAGGAAGGAATTTTTCACATGAGCAACAGAAAAGTCTGAGAGGGATGTTACATTTGCCTTGCTGATATTCATATCAGCTTTGTGTGAAATAAAAAGCTTTGTGCTGGAGATCCTTTTCCATAGAACTTCTAAAAGAATTTCTTAGGGATTTTTTTGGTGTCTGGAGAAACAACTGTTATCCTGGAGCTTGCAGGTGCACTGTTTGTAGGTATTTCCTGACCTTTAGTGAATTGTCGTCCTCATGATTTTTCGCCCATTCTTCCCTCAGTTTTGGGGTTTTTTTTCTGACAGAAATATTGAAAGCATAAGAACCTCACATTAGCAACAAATTGCTTAGATTATGTCAGTGCTGGCAGTTCTGTGATTGCAGGAGTGTGGCAGATCCCTTTGGTCTCAGCATTTCTGCAGTTTATCCCCATTACCTTTGGCATAGCTGTATGTGTTGAAATTGTGTCTGTTACAAATAGAGCTTTTGTGAATTTGCATATGGAGATCACGTGCTCTCATCCAACAGGGAAGATGCTCAAGGGCATCAAACCAACCACAAATTAAACAATAAAAATCTCTAACTTCAAAGATTTGTAATCAATCTGAAGTTTGTTGTTTACATTTGGTTTCCACTGATGACTGTGCTCAAGTCAATAAAAACCCCAAAAATTCATTTTCCGTCACAAATTATTCATTCACCTGCATCTTTTAAGATCCCCTGCGGTATTAATCTCAGGCTCTCCTGAGCAGAAATTGTCAATTATTTTGTGATGTGGTGGTGTTATTTTTACAGAATATGAACTGTAGCTTGCAACTCGAAGTCAGCCTTCAGAACTAAGAGGCCAGTATTTCAGATTTTTAAAAAGGTTTTTTCACAGCCTCCTTAGTAGCAAAGGAAAAATCTTTTTCAGGAAGCATCAAAAATCCTGGAGGGAATGCTATTGCTATGGGTTGTTGGTCTTTTCAATTAAAAAGCACTAGAAAAGTAAAGGTGTGGAAGAAAACAGAGACTGCAATGGAACACTGCTAGCCTGAGAAGTAGGATAGAGAGTGTTGAATTTTTTTTTTTATTTTAACTTTGGGTGGAAAAGGTTGATTTTAATGGAAATGTACACTCAAAGAGAATTTTTCCAAGGTACTTGTCCCAAGCAAGAATTGCTTTGGGAGTAGATGTGGCCCTAACTATAATTAAAGCTCCCACTAGGTAAAGAATGTAAATTACTTTTGAGTCACATTATAATAAGAAAAAAGAAGCAAAGTTACCAAAAGTCTTTTGCATTGCTGAATTTTGTCATAAGTTGGAAATATTCACACAGCCAAAAATAATGACTCGTAAAAGGCATCTCCAAAGCCTGTGTTAAGTTATCATTAAAGATGTAAGAGAATATGAGGTAACACATGCATTTCTGAGACCCAGAAGATTCCAAGAGAAACAGGAGTAGCTGAAAAATGAATATTCAGTCACGCCATGCAGTACTGAGACCTGTTAGCAGTAAAAATGGGTTATGCCTTGCCTTACTTCTGTTGCCCCATATTTTTGCATTGGAAAATTTATGGTTTATATACCAAAACTGTGGACTCTAGATGCTTTTTCATTCCTGCATGAAATGAAAACAAAAAATCCATTCTCCTTCCAAAACCCCAGACAAACATTTACAAAACCAATTTTCTAAAAGAAGTAGAAAATTCTGATTTGTTTTTATCAAGTTTCTGTTATATCATATAGAGAAAAAGCAAAAAGCACACTGTTTGTCAATGTATATAAACAACAAAGCAATCTGTAGATAAAACAGGACTAAAATAATTTAGAAACCCTGTTCAAGGTGGAGAAAACTTGTCTTAGATGGTTTCTTCAATCTGCAGTTCATAAGCTTCACTTATGTTCTTCACTTACACTTTTTCTCAGTTTAATGGTTCTGTATCAGGAAGCAGCACCTCTCAGGCTGATAGATAATATACTGGGCTTTCAGTTTAGGATCTAATTTTGAATTCAGCTGTGGCTATGAGAGAGCTGGATTGTTTGTTTATACTGTCTGAGGACTCAGCTCTCTATAGCAGGATTATGATATGCAGCATGGAAAAGAAGCATGCTTCATCAAATGCAAGAAAATATTTCATATAGTGGGCAATTTTTTCATTGCTAGAAGAGAGGTGATGTATTAAATAATGGCATAAACAGCAGCTAATGGTGGATTGTACTATTAAATTTCCACAGAGAATTTCTACTGACATCACAGGCTGCCACAGCAGGGTTTATGAGATCAGTAATCCACGCATTATTAATCCTGAACCTTTACTTTGCAGAATTTTATGCTTTTGCTGTGATAATTTGTACTGTACTCTCGGTGTTGTTCCTAGAAGTCTCTCTTCATGCTGCAGCCCAGGACAGAAAAGCGGGATGCTCCATAGAAATGCCTTTCGGAGGACTCCTCCCTTGCCTCGGGGTAGGTTCAATGGAATTACAGGACCAGCATATCAGCAGCTGGAAGAGTCCAGGCTCACAGACCAGGACACGATACCTTGTCACGGGTGAGTAATGCTAAAGTCAGCCAGCTGGCACCTTGGAAAATAGTGGGGTTTCAAATAACATAATGCACACTGAAAAGTGGGTTTCTGTAGATGGCTTCATAAAGGTTTGTCTTCAAAAAATGCACAAAAAATACGCTGTTTTTTCTTTCCTTTTTCAGTTCAGTTTATTAGAACATTGACTGTGAGCTCCAGCTGTACATAAGGTCTGGGTTTCAGAGGTTCTCCTGAGGACCTACAGCTGCCTTTGAAGTCATTTGCAATTGCTGACACATTTTGCATAATATTTACATATCCCTATAGTTTTCCAAAGACTTTCCAGAATCTTACAAGTATATTTTATATAAAAACAGGAGTGGCATCTGGAATGGAATATAAACCCCACCCAGTTGCACCTGTGAGTCACAGTGAAACTCTTCACTCTGACTTGCAGGTGAAACTGGTGGGATTTGGTGTCTGGTTACTTCTTTTAAATAAGTTTGACTCCCACTCGTGTCATTGTTACTATTTGCTTCTTCTGAGGAAAAAAATTTGTTTATTGCCTCTGGCAGTAAAGACATTGTTGTTGCTTTGTGTGATATGTGGAAATTTCCCACTGGGATTGCCACCCTTGCAGGAGGGAGCAGGCTGGCAGCCTTCCCTCTCCAGCAGCAGTGTTGTGTGATGCAGGCTCTGGGAGTGGCACAGCCTCCTCCCAGGCTGAGGAGGGAGGCACAGGACAGCAAAGCTGTGGGTAATTGCATGTACTCTTGTCCAGGAAATCAGTGTGTGGCCTGACAAGTATCAGCTTGTACTGGCCTGTAGTTTAAATTTGCAGTTCTGCAAAATTTGATATTGGGACCAGACCATGAGCCCTTCTGGCCTCAATCCACTCAAGCACTTCATTCATATTTTGTGCACTAAGGATGTTTACCCTCTAAATATCTGCTGGTTTCACAGTCTTGGTGTTCTTATCAGATTTCCAGCCCAAATGAAAAGTTCCCTTGTCCCCTGCAGAAGTTACACTACTTTCTTCCTTTTCCTTTTCCACCTCCATCTTTCCCTATCGGGATGCACAAATCAAAATGGTTTGACTCCCTAACTGTGTGAGCATTCTGTGCTTCACCCAGCAGCAGCCTGGCTGAGGCAGAGTCAGGGCTACAGGTAGAATATTGGGGGGTGTGTATCAGTGTGTATCAGTGTATATCAGTCTAAGTGGTGACAAGGCTGGCCCAGAGCCTGGCAGAGCCACTGGAATGATTCCCATCCATCTTCATGGTCCTTGCTGTCAGGATGGTACACTGCACACCTTTAGCCACAGGGCTTACAGCAAAGCTGCTGGGATAGGGATTGTAAACCTATGCTGAGTAAAATCCATTTCATGTTTAAAGTTTCAGTCCCTTCTGTCTCTCTCTGATATCTGTTCTTAAAGTGGGCAGTAAAATTATTGTGCTTCTTTCAGTTTCATTCTTTAATTCAGACTCTTACACACTGTATAACATAATTACTGTTGAATATTTATAAATGTTTGCTTTTGTTGTTTGGTTTCAGGAAGAGAGTGGAGAGAGAGCTGCACTTTCAAACACATGCACATGAATTAATTTATTCAGACAAAATAATTTTTCAGATAAAAACCCAGATATATTTCTTTGGAGGAACTGTGTTTCAGGGAAAGTTAATTATAGGAAAATGTAATTAAGGTTCTGCAATTATAGTTGTAAGCCTCAGTCTATTGAAAACAGCAGCAGTCTGGTGTCACACACAGAAGCATGGATCAGTTTGTAATTAACTAAAAGCCAAGTCTCACATGGTTTAGATGTAATATCCCTTCTGGTCTAATACCTCACCTGTTGCACACAGTGTATGCACTTTAATTCAACCTCAGTTCTCCTTTGAAAGCCCTGTGAGCATGGGGCAGAAACATGTAATTCTGGCGTAAAATTGGTACGTCTATCTGTATTTCCAAAAATATTATGGCAACACGCCAGGCATTTCATTACATGTCACTGCTGCTGCCAGTTAGTTTTAAAAGTACCAAGAATAATTGAATCTCTGTTGTGGAACTGGCAAATGTTACTGTTTTCTCACCAGACCCGTTTTAATTCAGTCTTTTCTTGGTTTTGCTTATATATCATCCATATAATACCTACATTGCATGTGAAATTCATTAAAAACATTCACTCCCTTTGTTTTCAGGGTGCAGCCCAGAATATATTTAGGGCCTGAATTACCAAAAAAGGGACTAATGCAACTGATGCGATCTCTCCAGCTATAGTCGTTTGAACAATTATATATAAGCAAAGGAAACAAGAATGGGCACAACCCAAAGGTCTGCACTGTTTTGTTTTCATTTATTTTTTTTTACTTGTCCTCCCTCAGGAATAATACCCCTGATCAGTATTTCATTCATCCTGACTCCTGAGAGCTGGTGTACATAGCCCCTCCATGGATGGCTGCAGGTGTGTCTGAGCACAGTGCCCGTGGATTTAACCAAGGCTGAGTCTCAGGTGTAAACAGCTGCAGCTGTAGAGCACAGACAAGACGTTCTAGCCCTCATCCCAGAAAGCTGCTGGCTCTGTTATTCCCTTGGATGTCACTTCCCAGAGCAGTGTCTCTTTCCCTCACCTGGCAGCAAAGTTCCCAGCATTTCCTCCTTATCACAGAGCTCTGGGTGCAGCTCCTGGGGTGCCAGGAGAGTTCTGCTGTGTGGGGCTCCACGCAGGCAGGGGTGTGTGCAGGATCTGTACAAACCCAGTGCCCCACACACGAATTAATCACAGGGCAGTGGCACTGCTGGGAACGAGCCTGCTGTCATCTCCTGCCCCCTCCTGTCTGACACCCCTCCAGGAGTGTGGGGCCAGGGAAAACCCTTCCAGCCAGTCACTGTTTGTGCTAATATTGGACTCCAGCAGTTTCATGATTCAGTTTCTCTTCCTTCACCCTTTTCCTGCTCATACCAAATAGCAGGAGCCACGTGTGAGTAGAAGGATATCCCTACTGAGGTCCAGCAGGCTTAAGGAGCTTTTGGAATAATACCCTTCAAATCAGACCACCTGCTTCCACTCCAGATCTAAATGTTGCTCTCTTCATCCATGGATAAAACATATTAGATTCACCATTACCTTGCCTTATTAAATAGTGATAAGCTGATTATAAATAAATCATGTTCTGGTACTGAGGTGATGTCTGTGGTCCTTAGCAATCATGACTGGTAATATAATAAATCTTAGAGCACCATATTTCTAGAAGTACTAATTTCAGATAGGAAACATCTTTTTTTTTTTCATTGTTTATTTTATATTTATTATATGTTCCATTTTGGGGTTTTTTTTAAGTATTTCTTGTAAACAAAACACTTTGGCTTTGAAGCAAAGTGGAAATGTTGATAAAAATTCACCAAGTTTCCTCCCAATGAATAAAATCTTGTTATATTATGTGTTAGTGGAGGAGAAAGGATTTTTTTTTTTAACAGTTTAGAGTATCAAGAGAACACAGACATTTGCTCAAGTTCTATATATTAGCTCTATTTCCAGGTGAAATCTAATAAAACAAATCAGGCCAACATTATGAGTACGGGCTATTGAAAAACAATTTTTTTTCAGAGGTACACTGCACTTAGATGCTCTGCTTGTTTGAAGGGGAGTACAGACAATCATTCCTATGTAAATAAAGACTACACAGCTATGAGTGGTTAATGCTCTTTTTATCTGCACTTTTTTAAAGTGTTTTCCAAAAACAACCGTCTGACATTGAAGAAAGTATAAATCCATTTCCCTGATCAGAAGTATAGGAATAGAATTCCAAATTTATTTTCAAAGAAAATTAATAATACATTATAACTTCTGAAATATTTTAAAAAGAAATTACCAATATTCTCATCTACTGGTGGGTGAAATGAGACAGAGAAAAGCAGTGCTTTGCCACTGTCAGATTTGAGAATCAAAAGCAGTCTCCAGAGCCTGTTGTTTTCCCCAGGGCCCCACCACGGCCAAGTGCTCCTCTATTTCAGGAGAAAATGGTGTGTGTCTCTTCAGCACAGTTCACTGAACCTCACTCAGTGTCCCTGCTGCTGGTAGCTTCTGACCACTTGATGTACAACAAGAACTCTTTGTTGTTCTTTCCAGGTATTCATCCAGTGGTTTAAAAACTCCTCAGAATACTTCAATAAATATGCAACTGCCTTCAAGAGAGACAACCCCATATTTTAATAACGTGGATCAGAAGGACTTGGTCGGCTATTCCTCTTCAAGGGCCAGCTCTGTTCCCATCATCCCGTCTGTGGGCTTGGACGAAGCCTGCATGCAAATGCAAAACGTTCCTGAAGTAACAGGCATCAAATGGTGCAAAAACTCCTATTCTGCTGAACTTGTCAACGTGAGTTCCCCAGTCAGTAATTGTCTAATAGCAGAACAGCGCGAGGTGAAAATCCTGCTGGAAACTGTGCAGGAGCAGATCCGGATCCTGCGGGACGCGCGGCGGTCGGAGGACTCGGAGCTGGCGGGCGTGGAGGCGGCGAGCGGCGCGAGCGAGAGCACGGCCTTCCTGCCCATGAGCCCCACGGCCAAGGCAGACAGGGAGGCACAGCCTGTCCTGAGGAGTGACACACAGAGGGACTCGGGATCCGCCAAGTGACTCCGGCTGGGCCTGCGGGAGGGGGAGTGAAAGGCGCGCGCGTCCGGCGCTTTGCTAAACACGAAGGGAGGAGGTTAAATACAAATTATTTATATGCATTAATTTAAGAGCATCTACTTAGAAGAAACCAAATAGTCAATCGCCCTCATATCATAGTGTTTTTTAACAAAATATTTTTTTAAGGGAAAAGTTCCAGGAGGGATGAAGCGTGCTTTCAGATGCTTTCTAGGCAGGATTACACAGTTCCAGTTACAGAGGGTTGTACCGTGGTCCTCTTCAGCTGTCCGAAGGCTTTGGCTATGCATCCCTTTTCCAGTAAAGGCCAAGTACCATTCTGAGGTGCATTTCTGGTTTCAGGGCAGCACTGCAGTGAGCTGCTGGGCAGGGATTCAGACCCCGGGGGACACGCCCTGTGTGCCCAACGCAGATCAGTCCCCTCTCCCCCTCTGCTCTTGATTCCAGGTCCATGCCATGAAAACAGGCACACAGACACCTACTTCTGAGTCCTGGTACCTGCTGTGGAATGATGACAACGTCCCTGAGTTGAGCAGATGCCTAACTCAACCTTAATGCAATGTGTCAGTCACCCCAAGAAAGTCAGTGGAATAATTTATGAGCTTTGGGCTTGGCCAAGTGTGGGAGCAGGATTGGGGTCTATAGAAATTCAGGGGTCAGGAGCCCACAGCTGCTCCATCTTCTGAGCTTTGCCTATCAGAGCTGCCTTGGTGGAGAGTGAGGAAGAACGAGAGAAAATGTTAAAGTGTGTATTACAACAGGTTTGGTTTTGGTGTCTGGTTTGGGTTTTTTTAAGTGGAAACATAAACTCTGTTGTTCATTAGCACCCCTCAACATTTCTAAACTTTTACACTTCAAAGGCATTTGTAAGCTCTCCAGGAGCACTTCTCAGTGTGTGTGTATTTTTTTTAAACTTATTTTTTATTATGGCTTGTTCAGAGAAGAGTCAGGGAGATCCAGTATGATCAAAATCCAGCCAATAAATGTCCATGCTGCCTAATTTGTTCCTGCATTCAATTCTCCAGTCACTTTAATTAATTATGGCTTAGGCTTGTGAACTTTAAAGCTTCAACCCTGCAGCTGGTTCCGTGTGGGCACACCCACAGGCAATGCAGAGATCTGACTCTAATGGTGCTTTCTAAGAGCAGATGGTTTTCACCAAGTCACTGCCTGCAGGGGATCAAGGCCTTAGAGAGGATGTGTCATTCCCTGGTTGCCATATCCTAATCACAATACAAGCCCTTTTTGCATTAGCTTTCTATTGAGTCCTTCTTCCCCTGTAAATTGTAACAAAATGTGCAAATTTTTCTATGAGTTGGGTTCAGTGACACACCTTACTGGGTTTATTACTGCTAAAATACCTGCTTATTCTCGGGGGGGAAATCAACTATAATAAATAAATGCTAAATAGCCTTTCCCTGGTTAATGCCAGGAGATTGATCAAAAAAAATTATAGTACATAAAGAATGTATTAAATATTCTTTTGAAGCAAAATAATTGTTAGATTTATTAATGTGCCCCAGACTTTCTAGTTCACAAGTCTCAAGACTTCCCAAAATAGCACAATCAATCAGACAGTGCTGTTGTATGTTGAGTCAGAATAAAGCAATATCTTAACCTCTGTCAAGTAAATTTGGAAAAGAAATGCTGAAGGTGTGTGTCATTATTTTTTTGTTAAGGCAGTAAAAAATTATTACTGAGTCTTCATTCAGCAAGTCTTATTTTGGGTTGCTTTTATGGTTTTGGGGGTTCTTTTAAAGATAAAGTTGATGAAATTGTCTTGTTTACAGAATTTTCTATGGCTGCAATCTTTGCTGTGTGTTCTCAACAGGAATGTATTTGATGGGAAACTACTGTTTTATGCCCCAGGATGGAGTGTGAGTTGTTCAGACTCCCTTCTGCAAAGACAGAGAGCTTTTGTTGTAGCAGTGAGGTGGGATCCCGTGGGGTTTGGCCTCACCCTGGCATTTTGCTGCCATGTGTGGTGTCTGGGCACAATCTCACAGTGCCTGAGCCGAGCAGACTGGGGTGGGTACGGCCCGAGCCCACACCAGACAAACCCTCTGGCAGGCAGGGTGCCTTAGGTGATCCTCAGCTGTGCACCCCTACAATCATTTGACTTTTCTGCCATTTGCATCCCCCCATCTCAGGACAGGAGCAAGGGGAGCTTGCCTCTGCCCATAAGCCCTGTGAACAGACCTGAATTTTCATATTATATGAAAACTGGGTACTATATAAAGCTCTGGTTCAACAGTTTTCAAATGGTGATCACAATTAATGAATTGTTCACCATTAATTTGATCGAGAGGGTCTCTGCAATACAGTGCAGAATCCTGCCCAAACTGATGCTTAAACATTAAATCTTTTCAATTCAGATGCAAGATCTTCCCTCCCTCAGGCTCTGCAAATTCACCTCTGGGAACATTAGGGGAACACACAGCAAGATTTCAGTTGAAGAAAGAATCATGTCATAAGCAATGCCTTTAGGGAGAGAATGTGTTCATGCAGCACCCCCAAAA
>VXBR01012239.1:1821955-1834541 GCA_013400215.1 Cisticola juncidis | reverse complement strand
GCACATTCCATAGTGTTTACCATTGAAAACTCTTCAGCACCCCAGGCCCAGAGCTGGAATATTGTGATTTTTCCAGGCACATGTTTAGCTCAGCAGACGGTTCTGTGGAACAAGAGCTCCTCGGAACACCTCTGGTGCCCAGCCACGCTCCCAGCTGCTGCAGTCAGTGCTGTTGGCAGTGGAGGATGCCATCCCCAGTCCGTGCCCGTGGTGTCCCTGCAGTGTCCCAAGCTCACAGTGTCCCAAGCTCACAGTGTCCCAAGCNCATGTTCTGGTACTGAGGTGATGTCTGTGGTCCTTAGCAATCATGACTGGTAATATAATAAATCTTAGAGCACCATATTTCTAGAAGTACTAATTTCAGATAGGAAACATCTTTTTTTTTTTCATTGTTTATTTTATATTTATTATATGTTCCATTTTGGGGTTTTTTTTAAGTATTTCTTGTAAACAAAACACTTTGGCTTTGAAGCAAAGTGGAAATGTTGATAAAAATTCACCAAGTTTCCTCCCAATGAATAAAATCTTGTTATATTATGTGTTAGTGGAGGAGAAAGGATTTTTTTTTTTAACAGTTTAGAGTATCAAGAGAACACAGACATTTGCTCAAGTTCTATATATTAGCTCTATTTCCAGGTGAAATCTAATAAAACAAATCAGGCCAACATTATGAGTACGGGCTATTGAAAAACAATTTTTTTTCAGAGGTACACTGCACTTAGATGCTCTGCTTGTTTGAAGGGGAGTACAGACAATCATTCCTATGTAAATAAAGACTACACAGCTATGAGTGGTTAATGCTCTTTTTATCTGCACTTTTTTAAAGTGTTTTCCAAAAACAACCGTCTGACATTGAAGAAAGTATAAATCCATTTCCCTGATCAGAAGTATAGGAATAGAATTCCAAATTTATTTTCAAAGAAAATTAATAATACATTATAACTTCTGAAATATTTTAAAAAGAAATTACCAATATTCTCATCTACTGGTGGGTGAAATGAGACAGAGAAAAGCAGTGCTTTGCCACTGTCAGATTTGAGAATCAAAAGCAGTCTCCAGAGCCTGTTGTTTTCCCCAGGGCCCCACCACGGCCAAGTGCTCCTCTATTTCAGGAGAAAATGGTGTGTGTCTCTTCAGCACAGTTCACTGAACCTCACTCAGTGTCCCTGCTGCTGGTAGCTTCTGACCACTTGATGTACAACAAGAACTCTTTGTTGTTCTTTCCAGGTATTCATCCAGTGGTTTAAAAACTCCTCAGAATACTTCAATAAATATGCAACTGCCTTCAAGAGAGACAACCCCATATTTTAATAACGTGGATCAGAAGGACTTGGTCGGCTATTCCTCTTCAAGGGCCAGCTCTGTTCCCATCATCCCGTCTGTGGGCTTGGACGAAGCCTGCATGCAAATGCAAAACGTTCCTGAAGTAACAGGCATCAAATGGTGCAAAAACTCCTATTCTGCTGAACTTGTCAACGTGAGTTCCCCAGTCAGTAATTGTCTAATAGCAGAACAGCGCGAGGTGAAAATCCTGCTGGAAACTGTGCAGGAGCAGATCCGGATCCTGCGGGACGCGCGGCGGTCGGAGGACTCGGAGCTGGCGGGCGTGGAGGCGGCGAGCGGCGCGAGCGAGAGCACGGCCTTCCTGCCCATGAGCCCCACGGCCAAGGCAGACAGGGAGGCACAGCCTGTCCTGAGGAGTGACACACAGAGGGACTCGGGATCCGCCAAGTGACTCCGGCTGGGCCTGCGGGAGGGGGAGTGAAAGGCGCGCGCGTCCGGCGCTTTGCTAAACACGAAGGGAGGAGGTTAAATACAAATTATTTATATGCATTAATTTAAGAGCATCTACTTAGAAGAAACCAAATAGTCAATCGCCCTCATATCATAGTGTTTTTTAACAAAATATTTTTTTAAGGGAAAAGTTCCAGGAGGGATGAAGCGTGCTTTCAGATGCTTTCTAGGCAGGATTACACAGTTCCAGTTACAGAGGGTTGTACCGTGGTCCTCTTCAGCTGTCCGAAGGCTTTGGCTATGCATCCCTTTTCCAGTAAAGGCCAAGTACCATTCTGAGGTGCATTTCTGGTTTCAGGGCAGCACTGCAGTGAGCTGCTGGGCAGGGATTCAGACCCCGGGGGACACGCCCTGTGTGCCCAACGCAGATCAGTCCCCTCTCCCCCTCTGCTCTTGATTCCAGGTCCATGCCATGAAAACAGGCACACAGACACCTACTTCTGAGTCCTGGTACCTGCTGTGGAATGATGACAACGTCCCTGAGTTGAGCAGATGCCTAACTCAACCTTAATGCAATGTGTCAGTCACCCCAAGAAAGTCAGTGGAATAATTTATGAGCTTTGGGCTTGGCCAAGTGTGGGAGCAGGATTGGGGTCTATAGAAATTCAGGGGTCAGGAGCCCACAGCTGCTCCATCTTCTGAGCTTTGCCTATCAGAGCTGCCTTGGTGGAGAGTGAGGAAGAACGAGAGAAAATGTTAAAGTGTGTATTACAACAGGTTTGGTTTTGGTGTCTGGTTTGGGTTTTTTTAAGTGGAAACATAAACTCTGTTGTTCATTAGCACCCCTCAACATTTCTAAACTTTTACACTTCAAAGGCATTTGTAAGCTCTCCAGGAGCACTTCTCAGTGTGTGTGTATTTTTTTTAAACTTATTTTTTATTATGGCTTGTTCAGAGAAGAGTCAGGGAGATCCAGTATGATCAAAATCCAGCCAATAAATGTCCATGCTGCCTAATTTGTTCCTGCATTCAATTCTCCAGTCACTTTAATTAATTATGGCTTAGGCTTGTGAACTTTAAAGCTTCAACCCTGCAGCTGGTTCCGTGTGGGCACACCCACAGGCAATGCAGAGATCTGACTCTAATGGTGCTTTCTAAGAGCAGATGGTTTTCACCAAGTCACTGCCTGCAGGGGATCAAGGCCTTAGAGAGGATGTGTCATTCCCTGGTTGCCATATCCTAATCACAATACAAGCCCTTTTTGCATTAGCTTTCTATTGAGTCCTTCTTCCCCTGTAAATTGTAACAAAATGTGCAAATTTTTCTATGAGTTGGGTTCAGTGACACACCTTACTGGGTTTATTACTGCTAAAATACCTGCTTATTCTCGGGGGGGAAATCAACTATAATAAATAAATGCTAAATAGCCTTTCCCTGGTTAATGCCAGGAGATTGATCAAAAAAAATTATAGTACATAAAGAATGTATTAAATATTCTTTTGAAGCAAAATAATTGTTAGATTTATTAATGTGCCCCAGACTTTCTAGTTCACAAGTCTCAAGACTTCCCAAAATAGCACAATCAATCAGACAGTGCTGTTGTATGTTGAGTCAGAATAAAGCAATATCTTAACCTCTGTCAAGTAAATTTGGAAAAGAAATGCTGAAGGTGTGTGTCATTATTTTTTTGTTAAGGCAGTAAAAAATTATTACTGAGTCTTCATTCAGCAAGTCTTATTTTGGGTTGCTTTTATGGTTTTGGGGGTTCTTTTAAAGATAAAGTTGATGAAATTGTCTTGTTTACAGAATTTTCTATGGCTGCAATCTTTGCTGTGTGTTCTCAACAGGAATGTATTTGATGGGAAACTACTGTTTTATGCCCCAGGATGGAGTGTGAGTTGTTCAGACTCCCTTCTGCAAAGACAGAGAGCTTTTGTTGTAGCAGTGAGGTGGGATCCCGTGGGGTTTGGCCTCACCCTGGCATTTTGCTGCCATGTGTGGTGTCTGGGCACAATCTCACAGTGCCTGAGCCGAGCAGACTGGGGTGGGTACGGCCCGAGCCCACACCAGACAAACCCTCTGGCAGGCAGGGTGCCTTAGGTGATCCTCAGCTGTGCACCCCTACAATCATTTGACTTTTCTGCCATTTGCATCCCCCCATCTCAGGACAGGAGCAAGGGGAGCTTGCCTCTGCCCATAAGCCCTGTGAACAGACCTGAATTTTCATATTATATGAAAACTGGGTACTATATAAAGCTCTGGTTCAACAGTTTTCAAATGGTGATCACAATTAATGAATTGTTCACCATTAATTTGATCGAGAGGGTCTCTGCAATACAGTGCAGAATCCTGCCCAAACTGATGCTTAAACATTAAATCTTTTCAATTCAGATGCAAGATCTTCCCTCCCTCAGGCTCTGCAAATTCACCTCTGGGAACATTAGGGGAACACACAGCAAGATTTCAGTTGAAGAAAGAATCATGTCATAAGCAATGCCTTTAGGGAGAGAATGTGTTCATGCAGCACCCCCAAAAGACCCAGAAAGAGGAGACAAGCAATGTATTTAAGAGAATGAAATGTTTTACTGAATGATAGCTGAAGATCTGAAATGGTGAGGATATCTTTGGTTCATGTTAGAGATACAATCTTGTACTCAGCAAAGGATGTGTGACTGTTATATGTTAACTGTTCTATTCAGTTCTCAGCATGTTTGAATAGAGAGACGTTAATATTAACCCATGACAGACTAGTGTATTATTTGTTCAGAGCATCGCTTCAGATCTTATTGAAACTGTCATTGTTTGCAGAGGAAAACAAAAAGGGTTGAAAACATCCAACCAGGCAGCCTTAATGTTGTTTGTGTGGTTTTCTAATGCAGCTGTTTTCCTCTGTAGACCTTCCTGTTTTACAGTGAATGGGGCAACATTTTCTCTGAGCTCTGGCAGTTGATTGTGTAAAGCATCCCCATGAAAGCCGCACTGAACAGCCGACATGGTAGGCCAAATTTTGCTTTACTTCTGCTCCCACTGAACCCGTGGATTCGAAGGGATGCAAGTCATTGAGAAATGCAATTCATTCCTAAAAGTACATCTGTTCCCAGCCTTGGAGACAGTCTGTAATCCCCCTAGAGGAGGCTCTGCACTCAGTCGTTTACGTGGATCCTAATTAAAAATTGTATCTGACCTGTGAAGTTCCAGGTGTAGTCTGGTGTGAAAATTGATACATGTAGCATGGCACTCAAGCAAACTGGGAGAGCAGCTGACTAAATAAATTGAACTTTCTCAGAACTGAGCAGAGAGAAAGCCTGTGTCTCCAGCACAGCACCATGGAGAATTGTGAGAGGTATATATCCTGANTGTCCCAAGCTCACAGTGTCCCAAGCTCACAGTGTCCCACACGGTGTGAGCGCTGCTGCTCGCGTTCATTTTGCCTTTCTGCATCCCAGCAGAGCGCGAGCGCTCCCGGCACAGCTCGGCCGAGGTCCCTGGCAGGGTTTGTGTTCCAGGTCCATCTTGCACAGGGCTGGGTGTCCCTGGCCAGGCTCTGGCAGCTGTGACCTTGCCACTGTGTGGCTGATCCCAGAGCCACTCAGCAGTATCCTTCACCTTCAAACTCAGACAAACCCAGCGAGCTGATGGCATGTGCCTGTGACCAAGCATGTGCTCGATACGCCCCCAAATTGAAATGTTAGCAGTTAATTCGCATCTACTTCCCATGTAAGCAGGGAGAAAACCTGGATTCCTTTGCCCAGTTTATCCCCAGGTTCCTGTGAGTCTCCTTTTGGACATTACTTGAACATTTCTTACTCTTATAAGAAATTCTGCAAATGAATACCAAAGAAGAACTCTGAAAGAGTCCTACCTGCAGTAAATAAGTTTAAAGCTTGAAGGAGCAGACCTGGGATAAAAACTGGGTTTGAAAGTGGAATTAATATCAATTGCCTTTCAATAAAATGAAATTTCCCTGTAAACTCTTTACCCTTTGGGAAAACAATGAGCTTATGAAGTGATTTATTATCTTGCCATGAATTAAAAATGTTTATCTTCAAGGTGATTGGGGAAAAGCAAATATTTAGTATAGATTTTTCAGCCTTTGTGAAATAATTTTTTAAAATTTTATTTCAACAGCCTAACAGGTCGGTGAACCCATTATCTGTATTGTCTGACACATAATCAAAAGGTCTCCTCTTTTGGGTCCAAAAGCTGCAATGTTAGATTTTCTTAAAGAGACCAAGATTTTATCTCAATTTTATGTTAAATTATCCATAGAATAATATAGTTATTTATCTTGCTAAAAATATAAAGTGAGCAATCTTTTTTTGGTTTTTTACTGCATTGTTGAGGAATTCACAGCAAGGTTGTGCTTCCTTTTTTTGATGTCTGCTTACAGGAAAACAACTGACACTCACTTTTCAGGTTTAGACTTTGCACTTCCAAATCATGGTATCAGGCAAGATTTCTGTATTTTCCATAGCCAATTTCAAACACGATATAGAAATGAAAAAGCTACAACAGCGTAAAATCACTAATAAAGTAAGCTTTATTAGTAGTAAATAAATAGTGTTTGGGTTTGGGTTTTTTTTTCCATTTTTGTTCCACAGCAATCAGAGGATTGTGCCATGGGAATTGGTAGTCTCTTGCAAGAAATACAGAATGTATTAGAGACAGTGGAAAACTAGAAAAGAAATAGAAAAACCACAGTGGAGGAGGAAAGTCATCTACTGTCTGCTGCAGGGGGTAAGAGTGCTTTCATCCTAATAGTAAAACCCAGTATAGCTGTTTACCTGTTGAAAGGTTTGCCTGCTAGCAAAGGTAAATTAACTGAATTTGTTAATGACCACAGTGGTAGTGTCTGATTAAAGGAAAAGGGGCAGAAATTTTCAATTTTTTCCTGCTTGCCCTGTTCCTTGGAACAAATATAATTATGTTTTGTTTCTGTATTATTAAAGCACTGCTTCCAGTGCTTCAGAGACAGAGTGCTCACACCTCACTGACAGCCTGCACTGACTCTTCCTTGCTTGAAAGGATTTAGCAGTTTCCTCTTTGATCAACTCTCCTGTAAACAAGGAGTGATTTTCTAATAGCCCACAAGGCTGTTCTTGTGCAAGTTTTCCTGGATAAATAATAAAAAATACAGCAAGACCACCTTTAATTCTATTTTTATTTAATATAAGAAACTATATATAATATTTTATAGCTATAATGGAGAAGGGTTCTTGATGACTGAAGTATGTAAATAAACTATAGGATATAATGTATGTCAGCAGCATGGAAATCCTGTATTTGTACCATAGCTTTTAATAGTGCATTCTCTTTGCAGGAGGCCTACATGCAATTTATAATTTCTGCTTTCCTTAAGGGGGACCAGGGTCTGTTCCCCATCACTGCAGTGGCTGGGCTCTGATGTACCCCTGCCCTTATTTCTTGCATTGCAAGAGCCACTTCTGTGCTGCCCATGCCTGCTTTGGTCTGGCTGAATTCACTGAATTTGTAATGATTCAGCCTCTTTATTCACATTCAGTTTTACCTTGCCCTCAGAATCAAGAGTATCAGCCTGACATTTGGGACCCTGAATAAATTTAAGGCCTTAAACAATTTAATGCACTTAACGTTTGTCTCCTTTGGTTTGACCTGAAGGGAAATCTCTCCCTTGAAGGATTTATGCAGCCTGTGCTGCAAGGCACTTTCCTGCCATTCCTTCATTTGTGCCACAATCAACATGCCCAGACCCTGAGTCAGCCACTCTCTTTGGGTTCTCCTGCCCAGCACTGGGGGGTCTGTGACATTACAGACCAGAGCCTCAGACTTCTTTTAGTGTACCAAAGGCCAGAAGTCATCTGCAATGTCAGAGGAGCCTTTCTGCCTCTTACTACCAAAATGTCTCCAAAGGTTAAGGTCTCTAATGTGCATCACATTAAATTATGTAATGTAAGTAATGCCAAAGTTCAGAAAATTAAAAGATGTATGGCAAATACTATTGTATGTCTTGAAGGAATATGGAACAAGAGCTCCCAGATGTGTAAATATTTAGAAACAAAAAAAAATACAAATCATTATAGAGGAATGTAAAAGAATACTACTAATAATTAATATTCTAAAATATAGTCCTTTGCCTTCTCCGAAATACACAGTAGTAGTTGAAGGTTATCAAGATGAATCAGGGACATGAAGCAGACTCAGTGAGGCTGGTTTGTAATTCATATACCCTTCCTCAGGAAATCCAGGCTTGGAGTTTCCCTTGCTTACATTAAGATGATTCTTCCATAACATGAAATTCACTCCTATACATTGCACACCTCAGCATAGCAGGACAGAAACACAGTACAGGCTTCACTTTGGCTTTCTGACTGAAGTTAAACTCTCTTGCTTTAGATCATCTCTGATCTTTCCACGAAAGAGTAAATGAATATCAAAAAGAAAAAAAGAGAGACTTGAATACATGATGTAATTTTTTAAATGAAAAATTTAATCAATTGCCATTAAGACTGGAGCCATGTGCTGGATTTCCAGAAATAGCTTAGACTCTCACTGCTCTTGAGGGGGCAAACAGAAGGTGGTACAAGCATCACCACCCTCACCACCCCAGCAAGACACACTGGGAACAACTGGAGAATGGGTAGGGATCCTCTCCTGACCGTGGCACAGTTTTTTCCGTGGGTGAGGAGGGATGGATTTTGTGTCAGGCTGGATCATCTGAGAAACCTGCCTTTTGTTTATTTCTCAGATCTTTCTCGTTTCAGTGAAATGGTGGTCATCATCACTAATTTGTTATTTAGGGATTTCCAAATTCTGCAGTCCTTTGAAGTGTTGGATTTAGGAAGCAGAGACTTCCAAAGAAACAGTAAACTTTCTTCTGCAATTTTTTAAACCATTGAAATACATGTATTACGTTAAGTATTTTTTAAAATAGGAAATCTAAATTATTAATATTTATATTTACATCATGATAACAGAGGATGGCTAAGATCTGTATTTTGTGTTTCTCTCCTGATCTTGTTAAAGATGTCCCAGCTTTTGCAGGGGTGTTGGACTATGATGACCTTCCAACCTGAATTATGCTATGTTCAACTTAGTTCTTTCAGATTGCCCACAAAAAGCCGGATATTTCTGTGTGCATCAATGATAACTTTGGGTTGTAAAGGTAAATAAGATACTGGGACTACATGAAACTTCCAGGTCAGACTCTGGTGTTGCAGAAGTGGCAGCAGTTTCACTGTGAGCACAGTTAATGTGAAGGCTCCCAAAGGAGGGTGTTTGTGGTGGCTCAGCTGTCTGAAATAAACCCCAGGTCTCTTACCTGTGCAGTGCTAACCTCTGCTGCTTCCCAGAGGTGACCCACGGGGTGTCTGAGCTCCTCCATCAGTGGCTGCCAAAAGGCAAGTGTCAGCACTCACTTCTGTGAAGGCTCCTCTCATTAAATCAAAATGAAATAACACGAGCTAAAAATTGATGGGCTGGATTCTCCCAGGTATTGCCAGGTTATATGGAGTGCCAGCAGCAGTGCTGATTTACAATTTCTGAGGCTGTGGCCCATGATTTGACCTAATTCGTTAGTTCCCACCACCTGAGCTGGGGCAGTTTCAGCAGAAATGTCTCTCCCCATCAGGGTAACCTTAGAGCATCGTTAAAGCAGTTTGATTCCAACTAACCTTTTTTTTTTTTTTTTACTTCATTGTATATTCTTCTCGATTATTGCAGAAGTACAGCTGCTTCCAAAGTGTTAAAATTGTCATTGCTAATCTGTCTTTGCCAGAGTTGGGGTCACTCAGCTGCAGTTCTGACTCCAGTTCTACAGAGCAGAGCTGGCTCTTACAGTCCATGTACCATAGAATAGTTTGGTTTGGAAGAGACCTTAAAAGATATCTATTTCCATCGCCCTTGCCATGGGCAGGGACACTTTACAATAGATCAGGTTATTCCAACCCCATCCAACCTGAACTTGAAAACTTCCAGGGATGTTCCAGCCTCAGCTTCCCTAGGCAGCCTGTGGCAGGGCCTCCCCATCCTCACAGGGAACAAACAGGACCAGCAAAACTCTCCTGCTTCTTCTGCAGCAATTGTATGCATTCAGATCTCAGCATGATCAGGCTGATCATTCACATTATCCATTTTATTCAACAAAGCTGTCTCTTATATGTAATTTCCATGCTGCTTCTCTGGATGTTATATAGAGAACCATGAAGGCAAATTCAGCTTCTCTGCATTTTCACTCCAGATAACAATGGTATGTTTTTTTCCAAAGCAGGTCAGGACACCAGCTCTAAATTTCTGAGCTGCCTATTCTGAAGAGGGTGTGTCAGTGTGCTTTCTTACCCAATCTGTCCTTCTTCCCAAGAAACCCTCTTTTTTCCAACAGCCCTCATTCCTGAAAACATCTAAAACATTAGGCAAAGCTAAGGCAAGAGATTTGTTCTGTCTTCTGTGCAGAAGGGACAGGGGCATAAGTGAGGGCTGATGATCAAAAACTTTCAGATTCCATTGGTATTTGCACACACAGGTGATGCTAAAATGACTCCCTATGGTTTGGCCACACTTATTTGCAGGCTGTGACATATATAAACTTTTTAAAATTGTCTGTGGTTTGCAGTATCTTGGGCAGCCTTTCAGACTGCTCAGGATGGCATTTGCCCCTGTCCTTACCTTCCATCTCAGTTTCACTGGCCTGGTGGGTGTTTCTGTGACACTGCAGCAGTGACACCCCCTTTGCCAGAGTCACACGGTTGCACCAAGTCCCACATCACCTTCTGGAAGCAGGACAAACCAGGCTTCCTGGAGCCTTGCAGGCAGTGCCTGGGTGGTGAGGAAGCATCCCACAAGCTCAGATCCTTCTTAGGGCAGGGAACAGGATTTACAGTAGGGGAGACCTCTGATGCTAAAAATGAAAAACTCTCCCAAGGTTTTGAGCAACTTGAAAAAACACCCCGCAAATCACGGTCCTTTTAAATAAGGCTCCTGTCAAACTTCATACAGATTGGCAACAAAGTTGTGATTTTCATTTCAATTTCCCTAGTAAGTAGTGGAGTAGCTTTGCATTTCCATTAAATTAAAGCTGTCTCTAGATGGCTTCAGAGAGCAAAGAGAGCTCATCACTGTGGGAACTGCTGTGCTCTAGGAAGGTGCTGTAGCTCATGGGCAAGTTTCCATCCTCGTGGGTAGGATCTGGGCACCAGCACATTGCCTGTCTTCCTTAATTAGCTGAGAGAAGACCAGGCAGAGCCCTGTGCTCCTCGCTCACTGGCTGCTGATGAGGCCTGGAGCAAATCCCTATACTAAAAGCACTTAAAAATGGAACAGAGGTGATGGAAATGTGGTTTGTTCACTGTGAATATCCAGCTGGGATAGTTGGAATAACTGCAAGGGAAGAGTTGCCTTTGCAAATCATGTGCCTGATTTACTGGTTAAATAGTTTTTCAGTCCTCCCTATCTAGTCAACAGGGACATTAAGATGTCCAGAAATAAAAGTGGAATGATTGGTTCCCAGTGCTAACACAAATCCAGTATTTCAGATTTTTTGCTCAGCACTTAGCAAGTTGAGTCAACCAGGCTTCATTTAAATAGATTAACTCCTATTGTAGAATTATACCTGATTTCATGCTCTCCTTTACTGGTCACTAGATCTTTTCTATATCACATAAAATTATGTTTACCTTAAAACTGATCTGTAGATATGCCTGAAACAGCACCTAATGTGCATAAAGTCAGTGTTCTCAATGCATAGGAGAAGTCTTGTAAAAACTTTTTTGCAGCCGAAAGTCTTGAACCATTCACTGAAATAAGACAACTATTTGATTTCAACAAAATGGATTTTGTTGTCAATAAAACCACTGATAAACACTTGAGTTGGATTTGGGACATCTGAGTCTATATATATATATGTAAAGCTACATACACAAACTTTCTTTTAGATCACAGAAATGAATGCTCCAACTTAAAGTTTATTCATCCAAATAGCTGGAGAAAATATCCACTTAATCACATAGTCTAAACACATTGAAGTAGGGGGGGAAAAGGTGTTCATTTTCACCTGTGTTTATTTTTTCACCAGTAAAAACAAATAAAAAGAGAAGAAAAATAATCATAGTGCCTATGACAAAGATTGTGTTTCAAGGAGTGTGCAATGTGTACCACGATTACTTTAACTGCAAATGGAAGCCGCTTTTAGAAAGAGTGTGGTTGAAAGGGAATATCCTTAGAAAAACTGTCACGCAGAATCCCAGGAAATGTTTTGGTTCAATATGTTTGGCCTCCATTTTTGTGGAGCTGTACATTCCTGTCCATGGTTCTAAAGGATAAAAAAGAACTTATTTCAGAATCAATCTGTATTTTGACTCGTTTTTCTATTCCCCGCACCCAGGCTGGTTTACCAGATGTGTAAGTGAAGCTGAGCAGTGTCATTTTCCTGTTCAGTGCCACAAATGAGTTTTATGGTGTTCCCGAATTCAGTCCTTTTGCACTGCTCCAGTGGTGTGTTCCTGCTGTCTGCAGCCCCCTCTCAAAGCAGAGGTTTCATTTGTTCTCAAAGCCACAAAGAGAGCAGAGGCTGACCCATCTGCAGACAGGGCTCTGTTCATTCAGCCTCACTGGTGGGAGGATCGGCGGGGTTGGCGTTGGACACAAGGGACAGGCATCTCTGACACCTCAGCACACAGAGAGGCACCCCTGGGAAACACAAGCCTGCTGCTGCTGCTGCTGCTGTCACTCCTTCCAGTCCTGCCTGCAACCCCGTCAGCTTTGGGCCAAATGAACCAGGTAGAAAAGCTGAACCAGCCAAAACAACACAGTCACCAGGAGGATCAGCCAAGAAGAGAGGCAGAGATGGCAACATCTTTCACTCTGGAGCACCCCCGAAGGA